>JAWNNJ010001499.1:0-270406 GCA_035045125.1 Hypselothyrea guttata
TGACAAATGAATCAACGATAAAGTGGACTGTAATTTTCTTTTTATTTAGGTATCAGAGCAGCACACATTTTTCTTTATTCTCACTGCACGTGCGAGCGTCATTCCATTTTTTCTTCAACTGATTCTCTCTCTCTCTCTGTTTCTTAATTCTAACTGTTTTTACTCAAAAAGGATAGCAGTGTTGCTGATCGATATCCACTATCGATATATCGCATACAATATAAAATACTAAATGTGATACAGTATTATGTTAACATAGCAGCTGTTCAGGGCTGCACACTATAAATTCAAATTGACTTCAATATTTAACATTACAAACTATACTTATTTCTAACCATACCGCCCCCCCTGAACGCCGGGTTCAGTCAACTGGGAGAACTGCAACTTTTGTAATAGGGCGCTTGTAGATTCCCTGGGCTGTTTTCATTGTAACCACTCGGACCTTGTTGTCTGCGCCTGGATGAACCTCGATGATGCGTCCCAAGATCCATTTCGCAGGAGGAAGATTGGGCTCCTTGAGAACAACAAGTGTACCAACTTGTAAATTTGGTGTCTCTACTTGCCATTTGTTGCGGTCCTGTAGACTTGTTAGATATTCCATGTGCCAGCGCTTCCAAAAACCCTGTACCATAGCTTGAAGTTGGTTCCAACGCTGCAGTCTAGTTACTTTAGTGTTCAGCAGAGATGGCTCTGCCAAAGCTGTATACGGTTGTCCCACTAAGAAATGCGCCGGTGTCAGCGGATCCAAGTTGTTATCGCTTGATGGTGACAAAGGTCGCGAATTCAGAAGGGCTTCAATTTGTGCCAAGACTGTGCACAATTCTTCGAAAGTTAGAGCTGCTCCTCCGATTACACGTCGCAAATGTAATTTTATCGAACGCACACCAGATTCCCACAATCCGCCAAAATGTGGTGCAGAAGGGGGAATGAAGTGCCAAGTCAATCCTTGTAAAGTGAAGAAATCTGCCAGTTGCTCATCCTTCGCCTGCACTTGGGCTAGTTTTCGTAGGGTGTCTAGCTCTCGTCTTGCTCCGTGAAAGGTAGTTCCATTGTCTGAGTAGATATCCGTAGGGGTTTTCCGACGCGCGCAAAAGCGTTTGAATGCGGCGATAAATGCGTCAGTAGTTAGATCACTGACTACCTCTATGTGTATAGCCTTGGTAGCCAGGCATACGAAGATTGCAAACCAAGCTTTGCCAATCCTTGGTGTTCGCCCCTTGGTCTCCTTTATAGCGATCGGTCCAGCGTAGTCGAGACCAGTGTGTTGGAAACACGGGTTCTGATGTACTCTGGGCAGTGGTAGATCAGCCAATATTTGCTGACTCGTATTGCGACGCTGCATGAAACATTGCTTGCAGCGAAATACTTCTTTGCGGATCAAATTGCGTGCTCCAATTATCCAATATTGTTGACGAATGATGTAGAATGTTGCATCAACGCCAGGATGGAGATTTGCTCTGTGAATATAACGAATTAGTAAAATTGCGAGAGATGACTTAGCAACTAAAATTGGGTGTTTTGCATTATAGTTCAAGTCTGATTTGTCGATGCGTCCGCCCACTCGTAGTAAGCCAGATGAGTCACAAAACGGTGCCAGTTTCAAGATGCGTGATGTGGTTGCCAGCAGCTTGCCTGCCGAAAGGACCTCATACTCCTGGGAGAAGTCTGTGCGTTGCATATGCTGCAAAAGCCTATTGCGAGCGTACAGCACTTCGGTTGCAGTCAAGTAGCTGCCTTGTATCCAATCCAGACATGGATACTTCAAAGCGTTGTGTGTATCAATTTTGCAAAGCATCATCCTGTGGCAGCGGTGATGTATAAAACGAAAGACGAAGCATGTAACGCGCAGAAGATGGCTCCATGATGACAGCTTGTTGCACAATAGTTTGAGAACGTCGTCGTCTGTGTCGGCCTTGATGCCAAGAATCAGTGTTTTCTGCGGCTTTGCCTCTGCATCCGCCATGGGATGCCCTTCAAGATTGGCTCTTTTCTTTTCAATCGGCCAGTTCGAACGTGGTGTTGATAACCATGGTGGGCCTGTCCACCAAAGATTGTGTTCCAGTAGCTTGGATGGCAGTAGACCACGCGATGCACAATCCGCCGGGTTGTCTTCTGATCGTACATGATGCCAGCAGCTCCGTGGATAATCCTGTAGAATCTCTGCTGTTCTGTTGCAGACATAAGTATTCCATTTTCGAGGTGGTGATGATAACCAATGCAGCACAATTTCCGAATCGCTCCAACAATGAATACTTGCGATTGGGATAGTAAGTGAGTCCTTGAGTATATTCAATAGTTTTGCCAAAAGATGCGCAGCATTAAGCTCCAGTCGAGGTATTGAAACAGGCTTGATCGGTGCCACACGAGTTTTTGCTGCAACCAAGGTGACCACAATTTCATCCTTCATTTCGACACGACTGTATACAACAGCTCCAAATGCTTGCGATGAGGCATCTGCATATCCATGCAACTCGATTGGTTGCGACGGTCGACCAACATGTCGAGGAATGCGACAGTTAGTTAACAAGTTCATATCTTCAGCAAAGATAAGCCAGCGTCTTAGTATTGTTCCAGTTAGTGCGTCTTCCCACTTTAGGGATGTGAGCCAACATTCCTGGAAGAGTATTTTTAGTAGAACCGTTGTTGGTGCCACTAAGCCAAGTGGATCGTATATCCTTGATAATTCCGATAGAAGTGTACGTTTGGTATGTTTGCTATTCATGTTAATGGCGTTAAGCTTTATACCTAATTCATCAGTGCTTGGGTTCCACACCAATCCCAAGATTTTTACTAGATGAGATGTAGATTGTGATTCATTAACAATAGGCTGATACTCACAATCGTTTCGATCCAGTGTGTTCATTAACTGCTCCGAATTTGAGCTCCATTTTCGTAGATTAAACTTTGCTCTGCCCAGCAGACCAACTAGTTCGTCTTTGAGTTTGAAAACGTCCTCAATTGTATCGGCTCCTGAAGATATATCGTCCACGTAGGTGTCCTTCAACAAGGCATGCGCAGCCAATGGATATTGCTGGCGGTGATCTTCAGCGAGCTGTTTCAAAACTCTTACAGCAAGAAAAGGTGACGGTGCGAGTCCATACGTGACCGTCAATAAGCGATAGTGTCGAAGCGGTAGCCGTTCGTCTTCACGCCACACTATGCGTTGTAAATCAGTATGCGTCTTGGTTACTTGTATGCCCCGGAACATCTTCTCTATGTCAGCACATACAACGTAGCGATATTGTCGAAACCTCAGGCAGACTCCAACCAAGTCCCGTTGAATTGGAGGACCGATGTGCAATCGATCATTGAGTGAGACGCCTGTGGCATCCTTGCCAGAACCGTCGAAAACCACACGGCATTTGGTGGTTGAGCTTTCCGGTTTCATGACAGCATGGTGAGCCAGGTAAAAGCACTTGTCAAGCCCCTTACTTTGCTGCTCCAGATCAATTTCTTCCATGTGTCCCCTTGCCAAATAATCTCTCATGAATTCAGAGTATTGCTTCCTCAGATCAGGGTATCGCCGAAACTTGTTTTCCTGCGATGCAAAACGTTTAATAGCCTGTGACAGTGTTGAGTCATGTAACGGTGGCGCATTCTGCTTAAAGGGATATTCCACAATATAAACACCCTCATTATTGCGCGTATGAGTTGTCACAAAGTGTTGCTCAGTTGGGTCACTTGCATCGATTGTCGTCTTGCTGGGTTGAATGGTGTCCATTTCCATAAATGATCGCACCAACGTATCCAAATCCAATTGTGCATGATGAGTCTGATGTGTAATCGTCAACTCGTTGTCATTGCCACATGATCCTACAATAACCCAGCCAAAAATCGTGTTAAGTGCTTGAAGGCCATTCCTTCCCCAGTGTTTTCTTTCTCCAGTGTAGAAATTCCATAGTTGATCAGATCCAATAATAACGTCGATTTGACACGGTGTATGAAACATCGGGTCTGCCAATGGTAATCCAGTTATAGCGTTCCATGTACTTGTATTAACCTCGTGAGAAGGAACAGAAGAGGTTAAAGTATTCATAATCAATGTAGTTACTTGTATAGATGCATTTGTCACACGTGAGCGTAGATGTAGTTTAGTACATCCCCGAGTTGTACCCGCATGATTGGCCGAAAGTCCAATCACTGAGATCTTTGCATGTGATCGAGATGCTCCAATGCGTTGAACAAACTCTTCACTAGCCAGCGTAACCGTTGATCCAGAATCTAAAAGTAGGCGACAAGTTGTAAGCTTGCCCCATTTGTTTACCACATGTGCGAGTATTGTAGGCATCAACGTCTGAGCCCGTGCAGCAGCCGCCGATCCTGCCGAAAAGTGTGAAATAGCTGGAACCTCTTGATCGTCTCCCGTGTTCGATACGTGTACAGTAGATTGAGCATTGACTTGCTCCATGTGAGGGGTGTGATGAACAAGTGAATGATGTGTGCCTTGACAATGACGGCACCTATATTTCGATGGACACTGCTTTGCCATATGTCCATAACCTAAGCAGTTATAGCACAACTTGTTATTGCGTATAAATAACTTGCGCTCCGGCAATTCCATAGCCTTGAATTGTGGACAAGATGAAATCGGGTGGGGTTGTTTGCAAACTGAGCACTGCCGTCCAGTCTGATCTCCGCCATTAGCATAATGCACTGTTGCTGTCCGCTTAGCCTGCGTGTTGCGCACAGGCTGACAGGATTCCAATGCGTCACATCGGTTGAACAAGAACTGCAGAAAAGTGTTGATGGTAGTACCGTTTCTAGTAGATTCCTCGCGCTCTGCCCAAGATTGCCTCGTCTCAATATCCAGCTTGTTTAACAGTATGTTGATCAGCCAAGGATCACGCCCATTGCAGTCAAGAGCGCGGAGTCCTCGAATGCTTTCATCTGCGCCATCAGTAAGTTTTCGGAGAGTAGCTGTACTTGATCCAGTTACACTCTGCAGAGATAAGAAACTGTTAATAAACGATCGAGCAATAAGTTGTTTCTTATCGTAGCGTGCAGCCAGTCGCTCCCACGCTTCACTGTAGTTATCTTCAGTCACCGAAATGTGTTTTACAAGGTTGAGCGCTTCTCCAGCCAAGTAAGATTTCAAATAGTGGAACTTTTGGCAACTCGTGATGTTGGTACGATTGCCGATTGATCCAGTAAACAAGTCACAAAACTGTGGCCAATCCTCAAAATTGCCACTGAACGTAGGAATCTTAATCTTCTCAAAGCGAAGATCCACGTTGTTGTTTGAGCCACGCATTTGCTCCAAAAATTCCGTTTGCGAAGTTACGAGTCTTTCCAGTTGATCTGTTGGCGTTGCAAGAGTAGAGGATTGCAACTGAGATTGCCTTACATCCGCTATAGCAGCACACAGTTTGGAGTGTGCTTCATAAAACTTCCTTTCATATTCTTGCAAGTCGTCAGGTTCAACATAGTTGGGTTCATCCGAATAATTGTAGTATTCCGAAGTCAATCTTGTATATTCATCGAAGGTATCCGTTAGTCGTGCAACGCGATACTCCAAAGTCGCCAAAGCCATATGAGACAAGTCCAAGGTCGATGTGTGTGCGCGAGTTATTTGCGATTTGCAAAAACCACGCTGTTGAATGAGTGCCTGCATAGTGAGGTTAGACACGAATTTTCACCCTTGTGAAAAAACCAAAGCAATAAGAAACAATATGTACTGCAATCCAGCAAGCCGCAGAGATCCCTTGATCCCACTATCCGGCTCGAAGGACCAAAATGTTGACAAATGAATCAACGATAAAGTGGACTGTAATTTTCTTTTTATTTAGGTATCAGAGCAGCACACATTTTTCTTTATTCTCACTGCACGTGCGAGCGTCATTCCATTTTTTCTTCAACTGATTCTCTCTCTCTCTCTGTTTCTTAATTCTAACTGTTTTTACTCAAAAAGGATAGCAGTGTTGCTGATCGATATCCACTATCGATATATCGCATACAATATAAAATACTAAATGTGATACAGTATTATGTTAACATAGCAGCTGTTCAGGGCTGCACACTATAAATTCAAATTGACTTCAATATTTAACATTACAAACTATACTTATTTCTAACCACAGATAATTAAATTGTTTGTGATAAACTAACATTTATTATAATCTTTCATTTTCACAACTTCCATCATAAAAGTCTAAGCAATTGAGAAAAAATACTGCATATCTCTGTGATAAGCGGATTCTCTGTGATAAGCGGATTCCAAAGAAAAATGCAAACTGATGTCATCTATACCGACTTCAGCAAGGCCTTTGGCTCTGTTAACCATTCTCTACTACTTAAAAAACTAAATCTTATTGGATTCCCTATTAACCTTATTTGCTGGATCTCTGAGTATCTAAACAATAGAACTCAGAAAGTTATTTTGAATAGTAGTGTATCTAAACCTGTATATGTAACGTCTGGTGTTCCTCAAGGTAGCCACCTTGGTCCTTTGCTTTTCAACTTGTTCATCAATGATCTTCCATTTGTATTGTCACACTCTTCCATACTTATGTATGCCGACGATGTTAAGCTGTGCCTAACGTATGATGACATCACCTCGCAGTCATTATTACAAGCAGACTTGAATTCTTTCTTATCTTGGTGTAAGACCAATCAGCTTTACTTAAACTGCTCGAAGTGTAAGGTGATGACATTTTGCAGAGGCCAGCCCAAACATTTCGATTACATGCTGAACAGTATGCCTCTTTCTCGAATTCATGAAGTAAATGATTTAGGACTGCTTCTCGATCCTAAACTTAAATTCGATAAACACATTGTGCTCACCATCAGTAAGGCTCTTCGGGTTCTCGGATTCATCAAACGATGGTCCAAAGAATTTGATGACCCCTATACCACTAAACTTCTTTATACATCTCTTGTACGTCCTATTTTGGAGTATGGATCTTGTGTTTGGTCGCCACAGTATTCGATACACCAGGATAGAATTGAATCCGTACAAAAGAAATTTCTTCTATTCGCTCTTCGTGGCCTTAACTGGGTTCCTGGCGTTGATTTACCTCCCTATAGAAGTAGACTGCTCTTAATTAACCTTCCCTCATTAGCTAACCGACGTACCATGTTGGGCGTAGTATTTATGGTAAAGCTGTTGCGTGGGGAAATTGACTCACCTACTTTGTTAGGAAAAATTAATTTCTCTGTACCTCACCGACTAACCCGCTATTTCACACCTTTAGCTCTAAATTTTTGCTCTACTAACTATTCCTTGCATGAACCCTTTCGAATACTCTGCACTGACTACAACCGTCTTTGCAGTGTATTCGACATAGATACCTCTCTTCCTTCTATTAAGTTTGCTATTTTAAATTATCTAACTCAACATAACACTGTGTAGTAGCTTGGTAACAATGATTAACAGAACTAACCACTAATCTTGGTCTGATTGGGTTTTTCTGGGTTTTCCCCATATCCTTGCAGCGAATGCTGGACCTTGTTCTTTTTTCTTTAATTTGATTTTATATTTTAATCTTTTTTAATATTTTTTCCCCAGATTTTTCTTTTCTTATCTGATATTTTTAAATTAAATTTTAATTCTAATTTTATTATTATTTTTAATTTTAATTTGTAATTCAATTTCTCTTGGTCGACTGGCCTTAGTCGACTTTAAATAAATAAATAAATAAATAATATTTTTAATTTAAATGATCTTTAATTTCCAACACAAATAATTTGAGATATTTAAGTTTGATTGCGTTATTTCGCTCTGCAACACCTAATAAAGTCAACACTTACCAACTGCAACTTTTCAGGTATTATGCTATAGTACAGCCGCTGGACTATCCGCTCATAATGACGCATCGTCGGGTGTTTATCATGCTGCTGATGGTTTGGCTGTCCCCGGCGCTGCTCTCGTTTCTACCAATCTGCTCTGGATGGTATACGACGAACGAGAACTGGAAATATCTCAAATCAAATCCGCACGTAAGTTACGCCCTGGATCTTGTGGCAGTCTGTGCATTTTTTATTCAATTTGCTGTTGCATCAGAAATTCTAATTTTATTCCATAGTTCCAGGTACACGTGTGTGTGTGTGGCAGTGTGGTGTCTGTGGGTGCCTGTGTGTGTGTGTGTGTAAGGAAGACATGCACTTTGCTGGCTGTTGCCACAAGCCTTGCCATAAATTCCAACCACGCCTGAGAGCGGCTGATGCTTTGACTTTGCCCTCACCTTTTCTGTCTTGCACTTGGACATGGCTTAAAGGAAATTGATTTATGTGTGCATGTGTGTGCGTATCCGTGTGTTTGGAGCGTTTTTGCGCCTTTCAAGCGCCCGGTCGACAGCCAGCATATTTATTAGTCTGCCATATATTGGGCATTTTTCGACATGAGCACGTCCTGCAGCTGCCGAACATATTTGCCAAGTTGTCAGTGCTGGAAAGGCGGCCAAGTGCCCAAGTGGATTCAATTCCTGCTAACAACTGTTCCTAACAACTGTTGCCAGATGCTGGGACTGACTTATTAGACCCTGTACTCTAAAAAGGGTCCAAAGGGTCTATTAAGTTTGTGCAAGTAATCAATTTTTAATTTGTCCTCTACGTAAAGTATGATCTTCTTCATAGATGCTGTGAATTTTATGACGTTCGGATAACAAACAGCGAAAATATGCAACAGACAATTTGCTTGACTTTACAGAGGGGGTGTGTGGTGTATGTACAGAAACCTAAAATTCAGGCTCTTTTACTGTCGGTTTCGTCCGACTGCAGACATCCGCCCGACTGATCGGCCCCGTCAGTACCGGTTTATTTCATTTCTTGTTGTGCTTATTATTGCGCAATACAAATGCTGATGTATTAATAAATGTAATTATATTTGCGTTTGCGGTACGACGCCTGTCTGCCACTGGCTGTGCCGCCGCAGCTTGTGGCACTGGCAGTTGCCTTTGCCTCCGCCTTATGCCTCTGACTTGTGCCTCTGACTTGTGCCTCTGCCTTGTGCCTCTGGCTTGTGCCTTGCGCCGCCTGTGCATAATTTTCGCCTTCGTACAAAGCGTCGACTCATTGAAAGCCCTTTGCATACATTAGCATTCAAGTAGGGCTTTAATTAGTTTAACTTGTTTTCGTTGCTGTCGCGGCTGTTTGTTGCTTTTATTGCCGGTTGCGGCAATGCACTATGGGGAAAAACACTCGATTTTTTGGCAGTAATCCATCCTTAAAAGTCGACAAAAATTACTTTCCTTTGCCAAAAATACATCAGAATAACTTTAAACAATCAACTAACATAGGAGTCCGACAAACCGACAAAGCTTTACATAGCGCGCCACTGTTAAGTTTGCAGTTGTTAAACCCAGCAGTTATTATCGATAAACCCAAGCCGATTTTAAGCTATGTGTGTGCCAAAAAAAAAATTATATTAATTAATTTTAATCCATCAACCTAAAAAAAAATTATTCAAAAATTTGGCTTCGTTATTAATATCCCTCAATGCAAAGAATTTTTGTATTTTACCCATAGTGCAACGTCTTGTCAACTTCTTCCTGTTTCCTTCCCCGCTCTTTGCATAAATCCGATTATTTGGCCTTGAGCTTAGCGCTAAACACAGGCAACCACAACAGCAGCCACGCGTTCCGTTATCTATCATATAAACAGTTTAATATACGCTATGTCATTTTGTTTAGCTGGTGTTCCATATCACGCATACGCAGCGTTGGCTCGCTGCGTTTATGGCAGTTGCGATTCGTGCATTTGCATTGTGCGCTGCATTTAACTGATGGCATTTTACATATTATCAGGCTGCCATAAAAGCTTTGTAAATTGCGCATTTATTACAGCGTTTTCCATTACGCGCTCAACCACTATGTGTATTTATTGTGATTTATTTGCTCAACTTGCCGAGTAATTTCAGTATCAATTGTAGCGCAATTTAGCAGTAATGTAATCTAATTGAATTGCAGATATGCGAATTCAAAGTGAACAAAGCCTACGCTATTGTTAGCTCATCGATGAGCTTCTGGATACCAGGCATTGTCATGCTATCCATGTATTATCGCATTTACCAGGAGGCGGACCGTCAGGAGCGTCTGGTCTACAGGTAAGGCAATTAATTTTCGTCTCCAGCAATTAACGCTAATTACTCCGCCCGCTCGCCCCCAAACAGATCCAAAGTGGCCGCCCTGCTGCTGGAGAAGCATCTACAGATTAGCCAAATTCCTAAGCCCCGGCCAAGCATACAAGTGGAGCAGTCAACCATAACGACAATGAGACGAGAGCGGAAAGCAGCCCGCACATTGGGCATCATAATGAGCGCTTTTCTGCTCTGCTGGCTGCCCTTCTTCCTATGGTGCGTGTTGGGGCGCTTCAAGTACAATTCACCTGTACTTTTCAATATGAAACAATTTATGACGTCGCGACGTTTTATTTGACATTATTTAAAAACTTCTCAAACTCAAGTTGAAGAGCAGGGCACTTTGAAGTTCCCATATCGCGGAGCACTTTAAAACGAAGCGAATCTTTAACTGATGTATGCAATGATTTTTAGACCCTGTACTTCAAAAAAGTACAGAGGGTCTGCTAAATTTCTGAAAATGAGAAATGTGTGTAGCAGATAGAAGGAGATATAGAACCCAGGAAGGTTAATATATTCATCATTAGGACGACAAGCTCGGTCAATATAGCCATGTCCGTCTGTCCGTCTGTCTATCCGCATTTACATTTAAGTCTCGCAAACAAAAATTTAGTATATTCCTTACGTAGCCTATTGTATTTCCCATCGATGCTGCAAACTGCATTACAGTCATATAAGAAACAGTGAAGATATGCAACAGACAAATTTGCTCATTTTAATTAATGTGTGGGAATGGCTTAGAATCAACTCTGTTAGTTCAATGGCTTAGTGATTATGGAAACACAAAGCACAGGATTTCTCACTGTTGGTCACGTCCGACTGTACTCCATCGCCCGACTGATTTGCCCCATCTCTACTGGAGCTTTTATTTGTTTCGGTTTATATGCATAATTTATTAAATATGGCAATCAATCTGGCATATAATATTAAAGCAGTTAAATTCGAGTGGAGAGCGTGGTAGCTAAGGCATATTTGATTGCTTTTATTGTCTATGCCAAGAAATTTCATATCTGTTTTCATATTTCCATCTTCTGCTCGGCATTAGGTACATCACTTTCACGCTCTGTGACAGCTGCAAGACGCCACGAATCGTTGTTGGCATACTTTTCTGGATTGGTTACTTCAACTCGGCGCTGAATCCAATAATTTATGCATATTTCAATCGCGATTTCAGGGCTGCTTTCAAGAAGACGCTCAAGGTGAGTTCGAGCTGTTGCCAGGGGGGCATTATTGATGTGTGTGTATTGGGCGGGCATTATTACCTTTTAGTTGTACTTTAATGTAAAGGATCTTTCTACCAAATACATATCGATATGTGCCCCACTCGTCTAGACTTAGTCGCAAGCAGCTGCCGATGCAAGAACGGAAAGCACAACAAGGCCAAAAGCTGCAAGAGTGCCAGTGGCCACAGCCCGCACTTATCTTGGTATATATATACGTTGACTTGGCGTTGCATTTGGGGCAACTAGTGTCCCATTACCACACTACTACTACTACTACTTTTCGCCTGTAACGACATCAATCTAGCGTAGCATACATATTAGCTGACTTTGAGCCAAGAGACAGTAGTAGACTGTCAAGTGCAACAGATACTGCTTGCTGTCAATGTCACGATTCTCATTTCGCTGCTGAAAATGTATACAAAAAATTTAAAAAACCAGAAGAAATTTCTTAGAAATTGCCTGATAAATTCTGCATTCTCTGCACGCTCTCTGCTTGCCTGCCGCTCTTTCTCTCTCTATATAATTCTTACTCTACACCAACTCAAACTGTCTGCTATCTTACTGTATGTCTCTTGTCTCTGTCCATGTTGGCATTGTACTAAATTATCGTATGAATATCGTAAATTGGTGCTGCTTAACTTCTTCGACTATCTTTAATCTCATCTACATCTTTTCCATGCACAGCTGGCGTTTGCCCTACTGATACGTTGCCTAACGTCCAACAAATGCTAAGCCTTCATGCCAAAAAACCAAATGTAATATTCAAATTGAAAAGCTTTTGCCTCTATAAGTATGTTATACATATGTATGTATATGAATGAGTATGTGTAAACTACACCCAAGCACACACAAGCACAAACAAACAAAAAATATAATAAAAAAAAATATGAAAAATACACCCAGTTCCGCTGCTCTGTTTATGGTAAACCAACAACAGCACCTGTTACAAAATAACAAAAAACACAACAAAAACAAAAACCAAAACAAAAAGAAACAAAGAAGCCACCAAACAAACAACAAACAGCCACAACAAACACTTGCAAATGTGCATATTTTGATGCCCACAGTTTGTCTGCTGATGTTACTTTTTCTCTACTTTTTCTTCTCGCTTTTTTACCCGCACATTTTTCATTTTGCACACACACACACAAGCACACACTCATTTACATACACACACGTAGCTAGTCCATTTGTTCTTCAGTTTTTTTCTAATGAATGCGGAATTTTTATTTTGTTTTTATTTCATTTGGAATTTAATTTTTTTTCATTTTTTGCATTTGTTTGTCGTTTTATTTTCTTCTTTTTTTACAGCAAACGTGCCCGAGAAACAAACACACACGCACACACACACACACACACAGAGACACCAATACTTGCGCACAGCCATGGCCCAACCCGAAATTCCAAGAGTGTGTCAGTTTTGTGTCTCTGTCTCTTATCTGTTTATCTCGCTCGTATCGCTCGTTTCGCTCGTATCTGTCCCTGAAGTCGTTTAAATATGCCTAACCTTTGAGTATGTAATAAACAGTTGCTCTATATAATATGATTCTATATGCCTATTTGCACTCATTTAGCTGGCGTTGCTATCTCCCCTCCTCTCTCTCTCTTCTTCACAGAGCTGCTGTCCCTATGCGTTCATCGATTGTCGCGCCAGCTTGCGGGCACTTGGCGGGGGAGGCGGCAATGGCGCTGGCGGCGCCATTGGTGCCGGCTCAAGGCGGGACACGGGCGGAAGGACGGGATCGGCTGAGCTGCCGGGCTATGTGAACTCGACGGCCTCATCGGAGATACACATGAATGTGATTCGGGGGCGTCAATATTCGGCAGTCACGCCCACAATGACCGCCCAGGAGCAGCAGCAGCTGCATCCGCTCTACACCAACTAAAACTATCTATAACTGCAACTAGAACTACAAATACTGGAACCCCTTGACTCTGGACTCTCGTGTGCTTATGTGTACCTACATATAGTCTATATACAGATATCTATCTATCAGTTAGCTGCCCATTATATAAGTGAATATTCCGATATTGCATGCTATTCAGATAGAGCTATTCTACGCCCAGCTAGAAACTTGTACCAAATCTAAAACTAAATCTAAAACGCAAACCAAACACGACAATCCCACAGAAATAATGGAAGCCTTCAAAGAACATTATCGAAATTGATGTGCAAACTGAATAAAAACTCAAAGCGGAATAATGAATTCGAAATATGAATACGTACAATAAATAACAACAAAATATTTACAAGTTGAATTTGAATTTAATGCGAAATTGTTGGGCTAAAAAATCAAGTACACAAATGCATAAAAGATAAAAACAGAATTCCTAGAATTGCCAGCAATTTCAAGCAACATTTGATTGGCATTTAGTGAAATGTTTACAAATGTATACTTACCTAACATATATAGATAAATATATATATATATACATACATATATACATAAAAAATATTGAATGTTTGATATACGTATATAATGAAACATTTACCATGTTATATGCTAATTGATGTCGGATCATGTATGAATGTCTTCTTTTAGATACATATGTACTAACTACAATAGCTAGCTAAGATACAAGATACAAGATACAAGATACAAGCTTCATAGCTGCAGATACAATTCACCTGGTAGTGCATGTAGTACTACATAACATATCCATTGGGTCTATTAGCCAACGTACTCGTAGTCTCTATAGATATATAGAAAATGTTATGCGACTTTAAGTCTCCTCAAAACAAAGCTGTTGCATACCCTGTAAAGCACTTGACAATTCTATTGAGCGTATTAGTTCATTCAGTAAAGCTTGGTGTCTTGGAAAGTTGTATGTGTATAGGGTATAAATATGGATGACCAGAAATAAAATTCTATTTTATTTAGTTTAGAATTTACCAAGGCGCCAAGGCAGACATAAAACAAAACCATTACCGTTAATTCTTGTAGCACAAATAGCGCTCAAATATGATGTAGAAACTTCTCCAACTGAGGCTATTGACATTTCATTTCACAATTTTTGTAAAAAATGTATACACAGATGATTTAAGTTAACTCTAGAGCTGTATTGGTTTGCAAATGCCCTGACAATCTTATCCAAGCACGCTTTTTGATATAGCATTTAGATTACGAACAAAATAATAATAAAAAAGTGACTAAAAACAAAGATTGCAAACTCATTTTCGATGCGTTTGTTTTCGCTCTGCTCTAACTTTACTTTCGTTTTCATTCCGGTGACGGCCTGTCATTCCTACTAAGAGCAAAACAAAGCAATTATTTACACCGAGCTGCTTATCAAGCGCCGTAAAAGTTCCCTTTTGTTTGCCTTAAATATCAAATTGTTGCCAAAATATACACGCATACACACACATACATACAACGTACATCGTACATCGTATATATGTTTATATTAAGCATGGCGAAACGCGTACTGTTTTGCGAATCATAGTCATTATCTAAAGCGCCGGCTTAAGGGCTCAGCGCAATAGACAAATGAGTCTCTGCCTCACTCCCTCTCCGTCCGTCTGTCTGTCGCTCTGTCTCTCTGTCTTTCCGTCTGCCATCAGTCCGTTAGTCTCTTAGTATATGACAATATTTATTTTATTTAACTTTGACACTTTGATTAAACATGGCAGCGACACCCGCGCCCCCAACTGTTTGCATTCGATACAAATTCAAATTGAAATGCCACCAAATATTGTCAGCGAAATTAGCCAAAGACGCCAATGTAATTCTACTGCTCAATAAAATCCGAATTTGAATACGAATTTGCATAAATTGCGTATTGTGTTTAGTTAATTACCGATTTAAATTTGGTTTAATTAGTAATTGGCTGACAAAGCAACCGCAAATGTTACTGAAATAAAGGGAAATTAGTTGTTTTAAATATTTCAGCTAAGAATATCTTCTCAAATATCTCATTAAATATGTCGTTCAAAAATCTAAAAAATTCTAAAATATATGTTTGATTTAAAAACAACTTTAATGTGGTGTTCTATTAAATTAATAATTATAATGAAGATGTTTACTGTTATCAACAAAAAGTCAGTTTACTCTTTTAATTGTGTACATTGAACCCTTGGTTTTTTGCGATTTAATTGCTTTTGAGAGTCTTATTAAAGAGATATAAAGATATTCTTTTAATAACTATAACAACTTTAAAAATAAAACCGCTGCTTTGAATAACCGGGTGCAAGTGAGTGTTGTGAATACAGTTATGAGTCAACGACATGCATTCACTGAAGGTGAACGAGTCTGGTAGATATAGTATACAGAGTTGTAGTTATCTGTTCCGATTGCGTATTAAAATCCATCGCGTCATAGATGCAATGATACTGTCATTGTTCTTCTCGTATTGCTCAAATCAGCTGGCGATCAAAGGCAACTACAACAATAATAATAAATTAGAAATATAGCAACAAGCTATAAATTGGCAAGCGAATGCACAGATAAAGTGTGTGGGGGAAGGAAGGGGGAGGCACATGTGACTTTCAGTTATAAATAAATAAATTAAATATTGTATTTAGCGCAAGTATAAAGGCAAATAATTAAGTTATGGCAGCTCGGCAAAACATACGGGCAAATGGCAGTAAATTGCACACACTCACAGCCACAGTCACAGTCACAGTTGTAGGCAAAAGTGTGCGCACAGCAGCTGATAAGCACTCATAATGCTTTGTATGAACAATTTTATGACTGATTAATTTCAACTCTTTAATCTTAATTAGAGCTAACTTTAGGTGTGTATATGATTTGGTATATCGTTAGAATTGATCAGCGCTGGGTACTATCATGAACACAACAATAATATCATCTAATATGACAGCCAAATACGCTCGTAAATGTCCAAAAGTTTAACTACCGTACACTTTACTAAGATACTTAAGCTAATTGACAATGTAATGAAATTACGAATTGCGTGGGATAATTAGTACTAAGTAATTGTTAAATGTGTTTTGTGTGCATAGCTGAGTAAACAAAATTGATGAATTTAATTAAGCTACACCACAAGAACAACCTAATGAAGTACTTGTTGAACTAATTGAAAATTACAACCAACTCACCTGATGTTTAGTTATTAATGATATACATAGATATTTATTATAGTATACAATTGTTGCGCTATGCGAAAGAGAAAGTAAATTCCTGGTATTGCTAGTCTGTCTCTGTCTCTGTCTCTGTCTCAGTGTCTGTTGTAGTCTTGGTCAATTTTGGAATTGCGATAGTTCAAGTTTTCTAAGAACAGATAAATCTAGAGTCCAGGCTTAAGTGAATGTTAATATTGTACTACGTGCGTTCTCTCAGTGTAACTATGTAATAATATACGTTCATCTATGTATTGTAGATATACATTTATTTGTATATAAATAATATAGTACCTATGTATATCGCATACATATGATACTCACTAAAGAAATGAAGCAATTACAATCGTATCTGTATGGTATAATGATAATTATATTCATAAAATAATAAAAGTAAAAATTAAAAGTTCAAAACATCAAACTACACATATTTGACGGCTTTCAACTCTCTCTCCTCCGGCGGGTGATGGGATGACAGATGGGATGGGTGGGACTGCAGTATTCTTATTCCTAAGCGCAACGTCATTGAGTCTGATTGTTGTTGTTGTACGTCTCCTTAAACTTCTTCTGTATTAACTGATAAGCATTGTACACGCTGCAATGATAAGAAGAAAACAAAGAAACGCCAGTTAGTAAACTGCGGACAAACAATAGATGGAGGCTGCTTTGATAATTACCGTTCTTTCGCCGCCTTGAATGACTTCTTGCGCTGCTTGAGGCAAGCCTCGTTCTGTGCGGCGTCTGTTTGAGGCAGATCGCTGGGAGATATCATTGTAATATTATCTGGATGGCAGAAGTAGGCTATCGAGTGTCGACCACGAGCACGTATATGCTCCTGTTCCGGCACAACGACACGATGTTCCTGTAAAAAAAGAAAAGTTTGGTTAAACATGCAGATCAAAGTTAAAACCAGTAATAACAGGGCAGATCAGTAGGGCGAAAGACTACAGTCGGACGTAATCGACAGTAGGAAAACCTTTACTTCGTGTTATATATAATCACTGTGACAATCTATACGCGTATGCAAAAACCACTCCCCTCCCTCCTCTTCTAATTGAGCGAATTGTCTGCTGCATATCTTCGCTGTTTCTTATTCCATCGCAATGCAGTTCCCAACATCGGTGGACTATAGAACTGGCTATATAAGTGCAAAATTACACGTTAGTACCTTTAAAATTGTGGATGCTCTGTTATTTAGTTCAGCGGTGATTTCAAAAGTCTAAAACAAACTTGAACAGCCTACAGTATAGGACAACCTACATACCGAAAATGATCTATTGCTCTTACAGTTTTCTCTTGTAGTTTTCTAGGTGTTCATACGGACAGACAGACATGGTTGCACTTTTTAATCCGATTACTTACCAGTGCGGGGTAACGTTCCTTTGTCCAGATGGACAATATTTCGCCACAGTTGATGAATATGGCACCTGGCAAATGGCCGACGCGATGCCATTTTTCGCTGCCCGGCAGCTTGACTTCCAGGCCACCCTCGGAGTCCTGGGCGAGCAGTGTGAACGTGCCATAGTCGACATGGGCGCCACAGCGTATGATGCCTCCATTCGCCTGTTTGTGCTCGACCAGTTCTCCATCCTTGCCGTTGCTCTGCATGCCGTCCAGCTCGCTGACATCATCGAGCGGATTGAATTCTGGCCGGAAATCTGGCTGATCCGATAAGCAACGCTGATAACTGTACTGGCAACGACCCTTGATCACGTCGTTCTGACTGTGGCCGGGCTCGTCGTCCACGATGGGCGGATAGTAGAGCATGCGCAGGGTGGTCATGTTGTCGTGGTCGCCGGACAGCATGTGTGAGTGTTTCTCCAGAAAGAATGTGTGCGGAATGTCCAGGGAGACGGCCAGCGACTGGAGTATGAAGCTGGCCAGCGCCTTGAAGTCGTTGGCCAATGTGCTAATGTGATCCGCAAATCCGGGCAGCGGCTCCTCCGGCAGATTCTGTGCATTCAGCGTGCAAATGTTGAAGGCGTGACGCAGCTCCGGAGTCTTGCCGTTGAAGCGCTCAACGCCCGGACTCACATAGCCGTGATTATCGCCATCGGTGCGTATGTAATGCTGCTTCACATCCGCCTCCAAGTTGACAAAGTCATCCAGATGATCCCACGCGGTTTTCAGCTAATTAAATGTAAACTTTGATTTAAGCTGCCTTAGGGTTTATTATTTTGGATATCTTACCTTTTCGTCAGATATGCCATGATTGACCAGCATGGCCATGCCCTTCTCGGACAGCGCCTTCTGTAGCTGGTGCCCGACGCGGTTTACCACGGATTTAACTGGTACCTCCTCGATGCCTGTAATCAATGGGAAATCGAGAGGATTAGTTTACATTGTGGCGCGTGGGAATTCAAGCGAATGGAAATGGACACTTGAACATTTCCTGCAAATTTGTGTATTAATTGTTTTGTGGCTTGTTGGAATATCACGGAATATAATACTCCAGCTGCTGGCAATAATCATAAATATATTTATAG
The DNA here is from genome assembly GCA_035045125.1 of Hypselothyrea guttata. Taxonomy (NCBI): domain Eukaryota; kingdom Metazoa; phylum Arthropoda; class Insecta; order Diptera; family Drosophilidae; genus Hypselothyrea; species Hypselothyrea guttata. Next base: position 18,862 of record JAWNNJ010001499.1, read on the forward strand.
TTAGCAGTTCGTGCACGTCTTTATGGCTCACAATTAAGATAGAAAAAACCGCCAACTATACAAGCCCCAATAAATAGCCGTCGAAAACAATAGCAACACACATTCATCTTATTGATACGAATACTGAATGAATGACAGAATGCCACACGCCGTGTTTCCAGCTAAAAAAAACTGTAAAGTAAAATCCACGTGCCGTTTAAATTAGATTTCACCGGGTTTCTTCAATGTTTGGAATTGAAAAATGAGCAATTATAGTGCCAATCAACATAGTTAAATCACACAAAGTGCTCGCTCGTTCTCTCAAATGCGCAGCGATATATAAATGCATTTTAGCTATAAACTGCCAAGGCAATGCGGCTAAACGCAATAAATGCAATGCGACTAAATGCAATAAAGGTAAATGCAATCAATTTCAATGCCATTGTGAATTCCAACAACCTGCCTTTCCATTGCGGAAAATTATAAGCCACAAATGGGGCGGAAGTCAAGCAGAAAGGATGTTAAAGTTGGCAAAAAAAGAAGATAGAAAAGCAAATACAAAAATATAACAACACATCAAGAAGTTAAAAGTGCAAAGAGATAACCAAACATTATCTGCTTGTGACAGATAAGAATTGTTCGCAATCAACAAAGTATTTTTAAATACATTTAAATATTTCTCTATACATGTGTCTATATGCCATACGAGTGCGAGTCATGAATGAAACAGTGGAATTTCGAACATTTCCACACGTTGACACACGGGTCGTATGCGCAATCTATAAATAAATAATTTGCCAATTTCAGTTTGTCGCACGCCACTCGCCAATCGCCAATCGCCACCTCAGCAGCACCCCACTTCCTGCCAGCCCCCAAAGCTATTGAAAACCGATAGCTCCATGCCACAATCTCTTGAACGAAAAGCATACTCTTCTAATCAGCAGCATGACGCACTGCTTTTGCTGGCTGATAAGCGCGGAAATTCACGGTTAATAGTAATTACGTTGTGTAGTTATCAGTGCGTGTCGCGCTTTACTTGAAGCCCAAATAAACAGATTTTGTCACCAGGCAAATGTACATATATATGCGTCAAATTCTATGGAAATTTACAACGTATTCTCAAATGTTTAGACAATAATGTTGTTCAATGTTGTTGATGAGCTTGAGCTTTGTCAGAGGTCAGGCAATGCAGGCCACATTCATGTTGAATGAAATCAATTGAAGTGTCACGCTGACTGTGCATCGCCTTTCGTTTTCATTCAGTTAGATGCACGTAGAGAGCGCGGAATGGGATGAGCGTGTACACAGAGAGAAAACACTCATCAATTACGTGCTTGAAAATATGATATCAAAGGTGATATCTCGGTAAAATAAGTCAAGCAAATTGAGTTACAAAAAAAAAAAATATTCAAATGTAGAAGACAATTTTCATCAGTGTAGTTATTATTATTTATTACTTATAACTTTTCCAATTTTGGCAAATTCCTACGCTCTGAGTTTTTTCTAACTAATTTTTAAAACGTCACTTTTCTCTCTGTGTAGGCGCAGAGCAGGAGGAACTGCAGAGGGTTCGGTAATTGCGAGTGGGGTTTGCACGCAATTCAATTAGGCGCCAAGTGTATTGCGAGCATTTTTCAATTTGTGACAAATTCGTTTGGGTTTTTTATTTTATTTGTATTTTTATTTATTTTTTTGCAATTTCATGTGCTAGTTGCTAACTTGTTGCTAATTTATCTATATTGAGGCTAATTAATTGAGTCAGCAGTCAGCATAATGGTGATGTTTTCTCTGTTCGATATGGAGGTCGAGTCGATCGCAGCAAATCGGTTGAAGATCAACGCCAACAACGTTGAGATGCCGCACAACAACATTTCAGCATTTCAGCATTTTAGCATTTTGGCTTTGAATTTCTATCTACTATAGCTAAATATTTGATTGGCTCTGCTGTGCTATTCGATTCGCTGCCAAATTGTTTATACTTGTGTATATAATATACAAATCTATATCTTTGATATTTATGGTCTTCGCAAATGCGTTTTGCGTTCTGTATATGTTTTTCTATTAATTTGTGGAATTTCTATTGACGAAGCAACTGCTGTGCATACCCTGTACGTATTGCTTTAAGGCATACGGATGGGGCATACAGCATGGGGTATCCATTAGTTCAGCTCAATGTGCGTCGTATTTCGAAAATAGAGCCCACATTTAATTCAATATTTATAGCGAAATTTAAATGTTTATGCATAGAGAGAGCTTGAAAGCATTCAATTTTTTATTATGGAATGGTTTCTGCCGACCATCGCAAATATTTCTACATACTCGTATTTTATTTATAGCAAAGTTAATTGCGCCTATTTGAAAGTGTTCGCTGGCCAAACGTTCGAGTGGAGAGGCAAAAGTTCAATTATTAAATTTAATAGATTGCCCGACTCAAATAATTCCCAACTATTAATCGATTTACTACTATCAACAATAACAACAATACCACAATGAAGGCAATTCCAGCGGCAGCTGCGCCAAATAATCAGAATTTGTTTTCCATTTCCTGGAATACTTGTACGATTGTTGCGTCTACTATATTGTGCAGCAAATAATAATAGTCAGTGAGGACGGGGCAGTTCAGTCGGGCGGAGGGTTATAGTAGGATGTAACTGACAGTGGTGGAGCCTATTCCACTACAGCACTGTCTGTTGCATATCTTCGCTGTTTCTCATCCGAACGTAATGTAATGCACATCGAAGGAGAATATTCAAGAGAACCTTTATACCAAAAATTTTAACTAATAGTATCTATCTCTTATAGTTTCGAGATCTTGGTATTCATAGGGACAGACAGATAGGAAAAAGGGACAAATGGACATGGCTTTATCGCCTTAGCTCGTTGTCCTAATCCCGAATAGGATCTACCACGCTTTTCTTTCTGTCTGCTACACACATTTCTCATTTGCACAAACTTATTGGACCCATCAGTAAATCTTTTCAGTACAGGCTTTTAAAATAAAATTAGCCTATTTAGAATACCTCAAGTAATGAGTAATTAGAAATTGCATTATTTATGAGCAGCGCTGCAAAGAGACTCCATTATAGACGTACTCGTAGTGCTCGTGGCTCTGATCGGGTTTAAGCCGGTTTCAATCGGACGCAAAGATTCTCATTAATATCTCAAGCTTTGTTTTGGTTGTTATTCAACTTGTTTTTGTTTGTTGTTATTTGTTATTTGTTATTTGTGCTTTGTTGTTTGTATGTTGTTGTAGTATGTGCGCCTGTGTTTGTACTCTCAGCTGCTGTGACGATGCCGCATATTTCAATTAAGTTGGCAATCGGCGGAATGGGCGCGGGCTTGGGTGACGCCGCCTGGGGATTCACTGACCACATGCGTCATACATATGTGTCGCTGACGTCGTTTGAAAACTGGCGGACACGGGCTTGATATTATTATTATTGTCTCTGCTGTTGACTTTTAGTTTGCTCAGCTTGTATCTGAGTAGAGTGTAAATATAGCCGCATACAGATAGCGACTCCAAACAAAACGAAAACACCAAAATCAAATCAAATCAACTGCCCAAATCGAGTAATAATAATACGAGAAAATGTAAATATTGTATGCACTTCGTTGAATGTTAAATTTCCGCACTATACTTATATTAATGACATTGGGCGAACTCTCGGGGGGAATGAATAAATACCTACTTGTATTCGAGTAGTATTTATAGGTATTTTTAGAGTGCGCATGTGTTTGTAGTTCAAAAACCTCAACAATTTGAGTTCCGTTGACACAACTGTCTCAGTTAGAGCTGACTCTTTGGGGGTCAATGGCTGCAATGTTTGGAAATAAAACTCGTCCCCGCAAGGTCAATTGAGCCGGCGAAGGTCAACAGGGCAATACTTCAGCTGAAACTATGGCTTCAAGCGTACTCTCATCACTACTCGGCCTGCCAAGAGGTGCGCTTTTGATACTGAACTCTAGTGCTAAATGCATAAACAAATTAAGCACATATCAACTTAAACAATTTACAGCTTTGCCAGTGATTCAGGTGCCGAGTGCCGAGTGCCTCTTACAGCGCATCCAAGTCAACATATAGTTGCAAAACTCAGATACTTGCTTGCATAGAAACAGAAATTCCAAGCGTGTTGAATGTAAATATGGAAACTTACACAACAACTTGTCAAAAAGCAGACAAGGCTTACATTCACAACAAACACAACAGAGCGATAAAACGCGCCAATTGTTTAATGCGTTTTTTATAAAATTGTGAAATTTCATGTAATTATTCATGGCAATTTTCTGAAATGTAATACTGGGTATTTATTATTTTTAGACAGCCTGTATATTTAACCGAAACGGTAATTGCTCTAGTTGAAGCTATTAAGAACGATGGCCTGTGTCATATGACCACCGTTGTCATATTATTTGTTAGGGCTCATTAATTTGTTGTCAATTAATAGTATATATACTAGAACATGCACTAATTTGAAGAGTGACTAAATTGTGACTCAAATGGGCAATAAGCGGAAAATTCTAAATAAATTGCTGTGGTATTTTCGATATAACAAGTAGTCTAGCTATTACTCGTAAGCGTAGGTTGTTTTGCTGTATTTGGGTTATTTCCAAAGAAAACTGAATCATTGATTGATCGATAGAATATAGATTGTAAGATATGTAAAGAAAGTGATATATACAGCAATAGATAAGTAGATATACTGAGAAATTAATTAACAAGAAGCTAGATTTACAGAAAGCTCGTCTGTTTAAATATATATGACAAGTAGATAGAAATAATGAATTAAGTAGATAGCAAGATATATAGAATAACAGCTAGATAAGCAAGTTAGATGGATTATTATGTTAACTAAATGTTAATTAATAAATATTTAGATATATCTACCCTATTTAATTTTCTCTCAATTTTTCGTTGATTTTTTTCTCTCACTTTTCCCCTTTTTCTCTCGCGAGAATCGTCTTTTAAAATGCAATTTTAATAGTTAAAACGTGCACAGGCTTCACTGACATTCTCCTAATGTATGGAGGCATAAATATCCGTTAAAGCTCCAAGCAATTAGTTAAGACATTTGTAGGCAGCAACAGGCAAACATGCCAATAACTGAACTAGCGACAGCGATTTGTATATTGGGAGTTTGTAAAAAATTAAGCAACTGCAGTTACGAGGCAGCTAAACAATTACAAGAAAACAAACAGTAATCACAATAAAAATAACAAAAATACAATGGCAGCAACTGCTAATTATCTAAGTATGACTCAGGGCTGCAGCTAATTAACCATGCAGCGACTGCTGAGGCACGCTTAGCAACAGGCCGCAAGTAGCAGCTAAAGTCCACAATCAGAATACCGAGCTCTGCCCCTAGAACTCCCCTAGGCCACACATAAAAAAAAATACACTCTGAGAACCAATCAAAAGATAATTAAATGAAACAAACGACAAAGACAAGAGAACTTTACTAAATTCGGATTTAGATTAATTCGTATCTTCGGGGTTTTAATTTAGTATAAACTAATACAAATTAACGCTGTAAATTGCTTTACAAATGAATAAAAAACAGCAAAGATATGCAATAGAAAACGACACACAAAATTCTGGAACTTTTAAAAGGAATCACTCTTCAATTATTCATAAACGATATGGCTTAAAATCGCGCATGTTTCTTTCCTAAATATGTACTGCTGCTTTTCTCTGAGTGTAGATGTAGATATATATATAAAATATACATTGTAGATGTGTTTGTATATTTTTTAGCACGGGTCAATTGTACTTACCACAGTGAGCCAGATCGATGATTGGCACTGCAGATCGCGATAGCAGCGTGTCCAGCTTGTCGTCGCTTGATTTTGTTTTAAGCATTTTGTTATTGTTGCTTTCTGTGAGTGTGTGTATGCCTGAGTATGGGTTTTTCTGTTTTTTATTTGTTATTGTTTATGTAGAATTTGAATTTGTATCTGTTCAGCAGTTCTTTGGTGTGAAGCCAGGCTACAGTCAGCACTCAGCACTCGCCACAGTTGTGGGCACGCTTTATCACTAAGCAAAAGAAACGTATGTTATTTTATTTATTTCATTTATGCTTTTCTTGCGTCTTATTATTTTTAGTTTATTTTTTGTAATATATTTGCTTTGTTTGCGGTTGTTGTTGTTGGCGTCTTTGACAAGTAAGCAATTTTTAATTTTTACTGCTGCTGTTGTTGTGATTTTGTGGTCAAGTGAACGCTTCAAGTGGCTGGCGGCCAAGCCAAACGCAATCGCAGCGATGCGACCGATAATAAAAACCAAATTGAATCAAACAAATCGAAATGCGGAATGGGCCCAAAGCCAAACGAACCGCTGGCCACTATCAATACCAATTGGGAACTCAAAGCGTCGCGTCTCGAAAGCAAAAACCGCTCGCAAATAAAACGCGTTGCGATCGCGGCGCGTTTCTCTCTTCGACTGATCAGCAGCGGCAGCGAGTTGGCATTTTCTTGAACGTTCTGCTTTAGTCGCTGTCGCTGTCGCTGCTTCCGTCGCTGCCGCTGTCGCTGTTTCTCTCTCTCTTTCTCTATCTCTCTCTGTCACTGCTTGTGCTTATCGCACCTTTTGGCTTTGGGTTTGCTTAGTGTGGCGCATGTTATGGCCAAGTTAAGAGGCGGCGCGGCGTATGAATTTATAATTATTATGGCTGTTTTTTGTGATATTTTGCACTTGTGTGCGCCAGCGTGTATCAGCGAGTACACACACCTCAAGCATGTGCCGCAATTAGATAAAATTTAATCAAATCAAAATTTGTGATAAGTTAATTAGCACTTGTCGTTATTGTGCAGCAGAACGGCCGAGAGACAGAGAGACATAGAAGCTGAGAGACAGCCAGAGAGGTTGATGGCTGACAACTACCCAAAATCAAAAAACAAAATATATCAAAAATTATAAACCTAAAATTTAAACTTATTATTCGACAATTGTTAAATAATTATTAAGTTATAAAATTCTACCCAAATATATTTATTTCAATAAAAATTGGATTTTACAAGTTTTTCAAATGTATTTTCAAATTGGAAGAAAATTCCAGAGAAATTTAAAAAAAAAACAATTTTTAATTGTAGTTATCATTTGTTTGGTTTAATATTGAATTTATCACATATTTCTATATTTTCTGGTACAAATTCGATTCTTGTTTTTTTCTGTTTGACTGCCAATAAACATATTTATATTAATTGAAAAGTGCTATGAAAAAAGTTTCATTCAAAAAGTATTGTTCCATTTACAGAAGTTTGCAACTCAAAATCACATCTGTTTTTTTATGCCATATCTTTAAATTCCAAATTCCAAATGTTCAATTTTGTTTCTCTATAGAGCTAAGCAATTGTATATGGAAAAACAATAGAACATTTTTACAAAGTCGCTTTGTTAATATTTATTTCTGAGCGATCGTCAGTTTGGAAATGCCCATATGCTAAACACGTAGTATCTACGTATCTGTATGCACCAAGTACATGGAGTCCAAGTCCAAAAGCAAAGCCATGCGCCGCGATCTGTATCTCATCAACAGGTAGCTGGCATTACGCTCGCGAGCTGCTCAATTCAAACATAAGTGAGAGCGCGTACACTCAAAAAAATAAAAAAATAACATTCATACTCAATGCAAGTTAGAGAGATGCCAAAAATAGCTTTATTCGAATAATCTGAGTACGTTGGGTTATCATTATTAAAATCAATATTGGTATCATGGGGGCATTATCACTCCTTAAACAAAACAATTCATTTTTGTTGAACTTTGAATGCTTGAATGGATGCAATAGATTTGATTTTGGAAATACCAGAAAGTTTCTGATTGTGTTTCTCTGAGTGTAGCTGTGTGCGTCAGTCTCTCTGTCGATCGCTGTCGTTGTCGCCGTCTCTGTCTTCGTTTTGGCTCCGCTTTGTGTTGGTATTCGCAAAGCGATACAGATGCAGATACTTTTGTTGAGCTGAGCTAAACGTGTGTTCATGGATCACACTCACACGCAGCCAAATGTATCTGACAGATCTCGTTTAACGGCACTCGCACACATGCACTCAGGTGGGCCCTGCTGCTCTCTGTCCGTCTGTCTGTCTCTCTGCCCGTCCCTCTGTCTCGCTGTCTGTTGTTATTGCTCCAGCTTCTCACCCCTGAGCGACCAGCTGAGCTCTCGACGTCTGCTTCTTGTTGTGTGTTTGCTTTTGGGTTTTTTTTTTTTCGTTCGCTCGTTCGTCGGTTCGCTGTGTTTTTGTTTTTGTTTTGATAGCGTCTTGAGCTGTTGCCAAGCGGCAACTACAGGAAGCCAGGCCAGATGAGCGAACTGCGGCTGCTATGCAAAGAGTCTGCAGCGTTTGCAGCCATCGCATAGGGATGGCCAACGACAGCAGGGGAAAACCTGTGTCTCTACGTAGCAGTGAGTAAGCGCATATACTAAATATATAGACATATATGCATCTGCCTTCGTACATGCACATAAAATCTATTTTTAAACAACTTTACAAACATTTATTTATGCATTCACACTCCAGAGCTTGTCGCTTTCTATGCTGCTTTGCTTGGCTCGTTTTTATCTATAGTATATACGTAAGTTTTTTTTTACTTTGTATTTTTTGCACAGATTTCCCTTTTTTGCGGCATGATTCAACGTCACCAAAAATGCTCAAGTAATTCTTTACGCCATGAGCTGTGGTTTTGTTATTATTTATTTTTTTTTTGTATTTTTTCTCTCTCCATCTTTTCGCACACTTTCCAATATTTTGTAACACACACGCGAACGCTAATTTAACCTAAATACAAACAATAAAAAATGCGCACGCCAACAGCCGTCGAGCTGTACCTACTTATATACCTGGCAACAAGCGCGACAACAACAACAACAACAACAGCAACTCTAACAACAACAACAACAACAAAAGAACAATTATTACAGTACAATGCGACACTTACAACAAATACTTGAAACGCAAACGACAACGCGCCAACGAGCGGAGGGAACGCGTCTGCACTTCAGCACATTTTCGCCAACACTGCGAGGCGAGTTTCAGTTTCAAATTGAATTTGCCTGCAACAACTTCAGCGTTAATCACGCACACACACACACACAACACGCACACACAACACGCATACATATGCAACAGTCTATACGCGTATAAGTGTTGAGATTCATCATTTGCGTTGCATACTTTTTGGCAGTTTGCTTAATTGAGCAGCCATCATAGTGCAAAATTAACAGACAATTTGTTAATCTAATCAGCCTGCCAAATAAAATAATTAATGTGTGCCTTTCAGTTATTTCGTCTAGTGTGCATTTAGCTAATTGATCAATTACATTTTTATTGTTTGCCTGCAATATATCTAGCCTTTGCTGTCGATCTGCGCTCTTCGCCATATTTCAATGCGCCCTCTGGCGAACTTTAAGCGCACTAACACATAATAGAATTTGCGTTGCATACTTTTTGAAGCTTGGCTAAAATGGAAAATATTCGCTATCATTTAAAAAAAAATTGGTACAAATGAAAATAAAAACAAAATAATAATGTTTTTTAAATTGACGTACTCAAAGCGCCATTAAATTGATGCCGAGCAGAGGAGGAGTAATCGGAGACACCTAAGCGTCTGTCATTCGCTTATCACTTTAGTACAGTTTAAATTATTGCACCAGCCGAAAAGAGTGCCACAGAAATGAATGCGAAATTGCAGCGAAAGAGGCACTTAGAGCAGCCAGCTCCTGTCATGCTGCCTTTTCAACAAAGCGAGAGCAGAACTTTTTTACCTTGGCAAATGTGCATTGCGTTAGAGGTTTCTATGGGAGCTATAGGATATTATTATTATATTATTATTTAAAACAAATTTCATTTTTATTTATTTACATTTTATTATGACAACTTCATGTGTTTATTGTTAACATATGCTGCTATTACATGTCTTTGATTTTAATTGCACACCAAAACAATAAAATAAAAACTACACATGTACATACTTACGTCTGTAGATCTGTACATATTGTTTATTGATGAACTAAACTATAATATTTGGTTCTATTATGCATTCCCAACTACGGTAAGTGCCAGGAGGGTTATTCATTCATTCATTCTTACACTATGCAATGGCGACTGTGCAAAGGGCCGCATACGCATGCTTGACTAAATATACTACGGAACGAGGCTTACGAACTAGACAATGTAATATCCAATCTACATATACCCAACTTGATCTATGTATATATATATATATGTATAAGTATATGTATGTACGTACTATGTATAGCTATTAGGGTGCATGCGTTGAGGCGATAAACCTAACTAACGATTGCCAAATGCATGGGATAATCGATCTTAAGGCAAAAACATATATCGGCTATAGCCCGCTCTATTCCTGCTTTCCTTCCAGCTTGGCCTGTTTCGCTGCCAGCTTGGCCTGGGCCGCCTGCTTGGCCTCCTTCTTGTAGTTGTGCACGTAGAACGAGCTGAACATGTAGGTGAAGAGGCCGGCATTGAAGGTCAGCAGAGCCGCTATCGACTTGGGGAAGTTGCAGTTCGGCTGGAACTGAATCTGCAGCGTGTGCACGAAGATGATAAGGAATTGCACCTGATGAAGAAGAGAGAATTAATATACACTCAGAAAAATACAGCATGATTCGTTCTACAAGATGATGTTCCTGAATAAATCTTGTTTTGCTTTAGAATGTAAGTACAGATCGAAATAGATCAGTGAAGAATTTAGATTATTCAAGGCAAAAATCTTGATTAAGTTAAAATTCAGTGTAGCATATCTTCGCTATTTCCTATCCGATTGTAACGTAATTCACAGAATCCAAAGAGAATGCCATAAGTAAACAATTGTATTCTCGAATCAAGAATCAATTAGGTATAAATCAAAATAGAATCATAAGGAATTCAGATTATTCAAAGCAGAAATCTAGACTGAGTAAAAAATTAAATGCAAGTGTTGCATATCTTCGCTATTTCCCATCCGATCCTAACGCAATTCACATAATTCAAAGATAAGGCCATTAGGCCATTGCAAATTCTCAATTTAAGTATGAAAACTTTTGATTTGTTCTCCTCTCAACTTACAATCTGCAGAATGGTAATGTACTTCTTCCACCACAGATACTTCTGCACCTTGGGACCCATCGCCGACAGCAGATAGTAGGCGTACATGATGATGTGTATGAAGGAGTTGATGAAGCCCAACAGAGTGCCATGTCCACCGGCAAAGTACTTGACGCCAATGAAGGCGCAGACCGGCATCAGCGTGTGGTGATACAGATGCAGGAACGATATCTGGCGCTCCTTCTTGCGCAGCACGAAGAACACGGTGTCCAGCAGCTCGGTGATCTTGGCAATGTAGTACAGCCAAACGGCGCGTGCCATCTACAGTGGAGACGGAAAGCGGGCTTAGCATGGGAATTGTAGAGGCAACTAATCAGTACTTTACCCTCATTGAGATGGGATCCGTGGCGTAGGTGACTGGCTGGCATTTGAAGTTGTAGTGTCCGCCCCAGCCGCCCTTGTAGCCCTCGTAGAAGAGCACCCAACTCAGCAGCACCTGCACGGCATTGTAGACCAGCATGGTGTTCTTCAGCTCGAAGGGTTTGCGATCACGCATGTAGCGGGGTCCGGCGTACAGACAGAAGTACAGATAGGCGCCCAGAATCATGAACAGCGGACCGGGTGCATTCGATAGGAACCAGCTCTGTAGAGGGTGTTGTTTGATAGGTTAGTATTATTATTATTATTATTATTATTATAGAATCAGCTTACCTTGGTGCGCAGATCTTCGTGCTCCACAAAAAAGTTGACCATTCGGTCAACAATGGTTTGTGTCTCGTTCAGTCTGACCGACATATTGCCAACTGCAAGCAAGCAAGCAAATAAACAAATAAACAATCAACAACAATCTATCAAATTATCAACGAAGCCTTAAGCCATGGGCAAATAGAATGCTGTAATAGATATTAGCACCTGGATTGACTTGAGCCTTGTTTGATCAACACTAAGCTTGCTAATCTAAACGGCATACAATAATTGCGATCGCCAAGGCGATGCCGCGCCCACGATCTGACTAAGGCGATATCATTGAAGCCAGATTAGGAAGCGTTTAATATTGGCTCTCAGACAATTCGTGTGCTTACTGCACTCGGGTGTAAATCATCAAGCTAATATGAACATGTAAATTAGGCAAAACGTAGCAGAGTTCGAAGGCATTAACCTGCGGGATATTTCTGCTAAATTAACAAAAACTTGACAATCGCTCGGTTTGTTGTTTTTGGTTTTTTGGTTTTTGGCCTTATGCATTTTGCTTTCATTCTTTGTCGGGCTGGAAACATTTTAGATTGCTTGCCTCATCAGAATATCATTTCTGTGTTCATACACAGGTTTTTTGTAAAGCGTTTTAAAAGCATTTCGAATTTATTACTTCAGATTATCAACTATATATTCGTTTTGCACTAGTTGCTTAAATTGCTGGCAATTCAGGGATGCAGACGATAAAATCGCTGTAACGCTGTCAGAACTGGTTTCATCTTCTGCTGCCAAATTAACGCTGCCTCCTCTGCTTCTGACCGCCCTTTATTGTCATCTAGTTTACTGTGCACGCTGGAAAGTCCCAGCCAAGTTGAAGCAGTAGTTGCCCCAACAGCGGGACAGGAACAGGAGCTGGATAGTTCAAGGACGGATAGATTTAATGTAGCAACCAAAACAAGTTTCAGCTGTCTGTGTGGCAGACAACTTCGAGGCTTATGAATGCTTAAGGCCGTCGTTGGGCATCAATACTTTTGTAATTACACTATGCAGCAGCTAGACCGCATTATTGATGAGTTGGGTTTTTTTTCTGAATATGCTCTATATTACGAAATCGAATACATTCATGACTGTCTGACTGTCCGTCCGTCTGTACAAACGTTCCTATCTCAGAAACTTTAAGAGCTAAAGATGTCATTTTTAAAATGCGGGTGGGTGTATACCGTACGCAGATCAATGCCACTCCCCTTTTACGCCTTTATCTATAAAAAGCGAATAACAAGCATAATATTGAATATATAAGATTGTTATTAGAAATATATAATCGATTTTATTATTATTCTGTTATATTTATCTGTACCAAAATGAGCATCAAAATCGGATTTATTAAAGAATTTTTAGAATTGAATGAAAGACTCAAAATGATTTTTTATTTAAAAGTTTATGATCACACATATTTACGATTTCTAGACCTCATTAATTTGAAACCAGTAGTTACGAATACATGAATATACTTTAAAATTGGGCGTTGTTTGAGATATAAATCCATTAAACCGATAAAAAGTTGACAAAATTTCGTTTACTAGCGAGTGCCTATTTAATAGACGCTTTTGTGTTTTTAAGTGTTTTTTCGTATATCTAAAAGCTAAATCTGTTGCATAGTGTTATTGACTAACCAGATACAAGATACCAGATACAAGATACTTTGTTTACCACTTGATATCGGTCATCAGCTTACAAATTGCAAGTCTGGAGCCAAAGCTTGGAATTTTCCTAGGCACTCGACATGCGTTTTTCACGCCCTTGAACCGATTGCAAGTGGAAGCGCGATTCATGTGCCACATCGAATGCCTCAACTCAAGCATGTCGCAATCTTCTCAGCCTCAAAACACACACACACACACACACTGGCACTTCAGATTACCGTAAATCATAACTAGTTGCGGCGTGACAAGTGTTTTTGAATTCGGTGTGAAATTTGGCTATGTTTTGCTGCTTTCAGCCGTTCTAATTATGACATGAACTCATTCGCAATTTAACATTTGCGATTTGCGTTTTGCGATTTACGATTGGCAAGTGCATAATGCATAATGCAGATAAAATGCATAAACTGCACGTCATTGTCGACATAAAACAGACTCCTATCGTACCGCTATGCACCTAGGCGACCCCAAACCAAAAACCAAATCAAGTCCAAATTGTGTTCAGTCATCATTCTTAGTCGAGTTGCTTTGGTTAATCACAGAATCGGACAAGTTGTTACCGAAATATGCATTATGTTTGCCATAATAAGTAGCCGCAAGGCGTTGCCAGTTAGACAATCGGATACGTGCGAGTATAAAGTATCCTATATCTACGTTAACAAATCCAATTTGTTCTGCTCTACTGGTAATCACCTTTGGCAGCCGACAGCATTAACAAGCCAAGCTCATATCCATTTCGCAAGTATTGTACTACCGGTAGTAAATTAAACTTTAAAATTACGCTCTGTTGCTAATTACATATCTACAAACAAACAATCGTATTTACTTTCAATTCGTTGCATTTAAATGTTGTATTAAAAATTTTCCCCAAAACATTTGAAACTGGTTTAAACAGAAGTTATTCAATTCGATATTAAGTATTCAATTAGGTACGCAATGCACTTTAAATGTAATAAAAGCTACACCGAAAAAAATGAAATTATAAAATTAAATTCTCTCGGCAATAATTTAAAGTAAATTTATTAACATAATCTATTTTAATTTGAATAATTTATTATGATTTTGTCTGATTTTAATGACTATAAATTTATGTACAATTAAAATTAAAATATAATGCAAACTAAACCGAAAAAATGCAATTAAAAAATTAAATTCTTTCAAGTTGTAATTAAAGTAAATTTATTAGCATAATCTATTTCAAAAATTTATTTTCTTATTGTTTGCTTTAATGACTATATTTGCTTTTTGAATGCATGCAAATAAAATATTGTTAACAAAATATTTAAAAGAAATTTATTCAAATATTTTATAATTGTTTTTTTGCAAGAAAATTTAAAATAATAATATATAAAAAAATATATAATAAATTATTAAATAAAATTCTAGAACTAGCTAAATTAACCCCTACTGAACCGCTCGTTTTCTATATACCCCTGTTACACATAAAATTACTGCAGGGTATAAAAAAGCAAACACTCTTAATATTGAGAACAGGCTTTCATCAAGCGTCGACATTTAAACTCGTCACACACCACAAATTTATTAGTATCATTCTAAAGACCTGAATTCGATTATATGCGTACGTATGTACATATTATACATAAATATTTGTGTAGAAATAAGGAAAATATATTATAAATATTGCTGTATAAATCAGGCTGAAAGCTTTTAGTAGTTTTAATTATAATAATTGCAAGTTATATATCATATTTCTTAAAAATTGGCGACATGAAATCCGCAGACAAAGCAAGATTATACTAAAAACAAACTAGTTTAGTTTCTATGATTGGTTGAACACTTGAGTAAATGTATGGAACCATCCTGGAACTGCCTAATCAAATACAATATATTACCAACTAAACCGATGAGTAATATTCCAAAGACAAACAGACACATTTTGGGCATAAAATATGCTATAATATCCGGTTTATACATTTATTGATCAACCAAATCAAACTAGTTAGTGGCTTTTCGATTTTAGTGGCTAGATTTTAACTTCTTCTGCTGTATTATGCTATGATAATAAAAACAGAACACACACCAGCATATGCCATTCCCTCAAGAGACACATTCATGGTATATAGTATAAATATACCAGTCTCTTTATATAGACTCATCAACACACACTCAGACCACATATATTTGTTGGGCAAATATACAATCTCAATCTCATGGCACATTCTATGCAAACAGTGTGTGTATGGGCAATGCTGTAAATTTTGCATATTTATTTATTTAGCTATTAATTTCCTAAACATGAGCGACGTTCACATGCAAATCAGTTTCTGCTTCAGCTTTGGCTTCATTTTCGGTTTGTATTGCCTCGCTGTCTGACAATTCCCCCAAAAAATATACCTTAAACACTTGAAAATTCTCGGCATTTATGGCTTATGCATAATAAATTCTATAACCTGCTCATCCCGAATCTATTAAAAGACCCAAACTAGTTCAAAACTCAATGCTCCATAAAAATTGGCAAACATTTTGTCATAATAGTCGTAATTGGGAAGGGCAAGGTATATATTTTTGAAGTAGTTCGAGTGATTTGCCTATCAATTAGCGAATCAATTGCGAAATATGCAAATAAGAGTGGAATATTTGAAGTTTGATTTCAACCTGTAACTGCGCCCCTCTGCCTGACGTCACAGTCTATTTTATTAGTATTATAGTATTATTATTATTGTGTGATAATCAGCAGCCGCAGCTCATATCGAACTATAAATTCTAGACACGCGCACGTTTTGTTCCTCTATTCTTTTGCCTTTATTTTAATTTTTTGTTCTTCTTTGGGGCATTCCAACCAATTTTGGCTGGCGCACACATGGCGTATACTTATTATGCTGTTCAGTTTGAGGTGTTTGCTTTGATAAGAGATGTTTCGACGAAGGCTGCACGGCTGCTTTAGAGTTTTACATTGATGTCTAAATGTGCTACGTCACTGTGCATACAATACCATAAAATTTCCAGCAACAACAGCCAACAAACAGCCTACAAAATGACAAGTGCGTCGCATAAAATTAATCAGAGACAAAGTCGGCAACATCAGATCAATCGATTGAATAGCAGCCACATCGACTGCTCTGACTGATGGTGCTGCTGAGGTGATATGCTGCTGCCCATTGGATTCGAGGCAACAGCAACGCATTAAAAATCTTAACCAAGGTCGCACGTTTTTGAGGAAACGAACACACAATCGAAACAAAATGATATGTTGCACTACGGAGGCAGCGTCTGTCGCCAACGGCTGTCGGCAAAAGATAAGCGATTCGGCTGTTTGGTTTGGCTTTGGCATGCCCCTTTGGATAGCCCCGTCGAATGGGTATTTAGACCCTGTACTTTAAAAGCTACAAAAGGGTCTAGTAAGTTAGTGCATGTCTAAGAGCTAGAGACACCATTTTTGGTATGTTGGAGCAAGCAGATCAAGTTTGTTTTAAATTTTTGATATCTCCCACCTTTCTTACACGCAACGAAATCAATTGTAAGAAATAGCGAAGATATGTAACAGACGATTTGCTCGACAGTATCTTATTAAAACACAAGTTACGGAGTCTGCTACAGTCAGTTGCGTCCGACTGCAGCCTGCCGTCCGACTGGTTTATATATGGCTATTTAGCATACAAACAATTTTGATTATATTTACAACGTCATTTTGGACATATTAGCTGGATATAGCAGTCCACAAAGAGCGTGTTTTATTTTTATTTATATTTTACCCACACTTGTGCATATGTAGATTTTTGGCGATATTGAAACTCGATTTTTATTGCTTTTACTCTTTGGCATTAGTTTATTATTATTATTATTAGTGTTATGATATTATGTTCATAGCTCGGAGCAGTCACCTTGAACTAGTGCGTATGCGTGTTAGTTGCCATATTATAAACCAGATTTATAAGTAGTAAATGCTAATCATAATAAGGTGATTTGTATACCGAGATATAGATATCTTTCACTCATAAATACGACAAAATGTACAATGACAATCTAGCTTCCACTTCCGCCAGTCTCATTCCTTTGACAGCTGTAGCAATTTTAACGCATTCTTGCAATTAAGTGAACTAATAAAATTATACTTTATGCCTATGTATATAGGAATTTTCCAATTCAAAACATGACGGTCATCAGGGGGTTTTTAGTCGAGTCGAGCGAGGGAACCGGTATGGATTGCAGCAGATTCATTCAGTTTATTTCCTATTTCAAAAGTTTTCCTAAATGAAAGTCATCAATAGGCTTTTAGCAATAATGCAAATGATGTTCAATAATAACACGACAACAACAACAACAACAGCCTCAAGAGAAGTTCAGAGTTCGTTGCCTGAGTCTTTCGTTTTGTTGAAAATTAGCATAAATTATATGTGAATAGTTTATCATTATCCAACTCTATAGAGAACGTTAAACCTATGAGCACAATGCCTACTTCAGTCCACGTGGGAGGCAGAAGTATTCTCCAACTTGTGATTACAATGTATTTGAGCTACAGGAAAATGTTCTTAGTAAGGAAAAGCACAGTCATAATTGTAAATTAAAGTAAATTTAGACTCAATTAGTATAAATGCATTTCGTAAGCAGTCAACAGACAGCCAACTGACGACATAATTAGATGATGATACTCAGCAGCACTTATTACTTTTACTATTACTATTACTGCTGCTATTATTGGGACAGTTATTGCAGTTGCACTTGCTGGCACTTTATGACAATTCATTTACTCAATACCAAGGGTGTTTGGATTGACCAAGTCATTCGTTCGGGCAAAAAAATTCGACGAGTATATGCAAATGATTATATATATTTTATGCATATGTACTTGGTAGAAATCGTGTATTTTTGACGATTTGCAACATTGAAAGGAAAACTTCTGACCTCCAATAGTTGCAGTTGTCATCATCATTGGGGTCTGACGACCTGAGCATCTTCCTTGCCTTGCCATTATTATCAAATTTATTATTTTCAGTTTTTATTAGTTATTGTGGACCGGCGACCATGGCTTGTTAGGCCAAGTCAAAGCTCGTTTGAAAATCAGCGGCCCAAGAAAATAGCGAGAGCCAAACAGAAATTCCAAAATCCCAAATGAGATGAGTTGAACTAAGCCAAGTTGATTCAAGCAGCTTGAAGGTGTGACCGGCCACGCATGTGACCCCAATTGGATTCAAAATTAAAATGCTATTTCACATGGGTGACAGATGTCAACCAAAAGGCCAAGCGAATAAAAACGAAACCCCAACAGCCCAACAGCCAGCCGGGCCAAGACGCAGAGCTGGTGTCTTTTGGCCCTTTGCAACTACAACGTGCGAACGGATGTGCAGTTAACAAAAATCTTGGGTGCTTGAAATCTGATATTAAGATAATTTGTTTCGCCTGTTGGCTTGACGTACGAGCGGCTAAGGGACCGATGGACTGATGTTTGCGTCAAGAAAACAACTATAAAAATAAAAACTAAAAATAAAAAAAAAAACATCATGTATAAACAAATTGTGCGCATGCGTTGCGAGTGCGCGCCTGCTTTGAAGGGCATTCGTTCGATTTATGAATATGAGAAATTGGTTATACTACGCTGACCGAGTCAATTTCATATACAAATACACAAATGTGCGTATATATATATTAGCACGTTTACTGCCAGCATTTTCCTCGAACTTGGCCAAGTTTTCACAATCGCAACCAAAGTGAAAACGAGTTGTTTTAGTTTAGTTTTACTGCGAAAGATGATATAATAGCGGGCACTCAAGTGAAATGATCTGGCTGCATCTGCATCTGCATCTGCATCTCAATCTGCATCGTATTAACTATATAATACAACTAAATAGGTGCGTCTGTGCCTACAATATTAACAGCAACTTGTTACTGTTGCGTTGTTGTATTTCGTTGATGGTCGTGATGCAAATCAAAGATGCGTTTTTTTTTGTCGTTCGGGTTTTTGATCGAAATTTGTCGCTTGACTGTTTTGTTGGCGCGTAGTTGATCAATCGCCAAATAGCCATTTACATATGCAACACATTAGCGAGATTGGAGCGAGTCTTGGATCTACTACATCCAGATGAGCAGATGACCAGATGACCACATACTCCGTAGTATACTACAGTGGGGGCTATAGTGTTGTAAGCTGGTTTCGGCTGTTGGCTCTGCTGTCTCTCTCTTTGCTTATTTTCTGCTGTTTACTGCATACAGCATACATATTTCGAATTTCATTTTTTGTTTTTTGTTTTTCATATATTTAGTTTTTGGGGAGCCCTTGGAATTGGTCCACAAACACGCGCGACTCTTTCGCAACGCGTCGAGCAGAAAAATAAATAAAACTGGCTTACTTTGGCAGACGTTTTAACGATCAAACATAAACGCATTAATTTTTGAAATTTAAGCATATATTTTTTGGAAATATGAAATGATTTTATTTTCGTTGCTGTTGCACTTGCCTTTTGTTATTGGGTTTATTGGGAATTCTACAAATTGTTTGGTTTGATTATTATGTTTATTTGCGGCACGACACTGCACACGGCACAATTAAGACACACAAAAGTCCTACGGAACAAATTGTTCGTTCGCTGCTGTTTGTTATCTATTATCCTGGCACAACATTCAATATAATTGATATACGATTTGATAGAACACGCGACACATCAGAACGAACAGCAACGGCGTTAATTAACACAACAATAACTCAGCTTTTGCCACTGGCCAACTTCACGCCAACTTTAGCGCTTACTTTGCGGTTAAAGCGCCGGCAACAGACTAAGCGACATCCGGACTCGACAAGCCGTCTTCTATGCGCCGTTGCAGACACATACACTCACATAGATACAGCCACAGCCACACACACAGATACGGCTCACACACACAGCCAAAGCGACTGAGAAACAACTTGGTTATCGCTCGATCAGTCGATCGGCTTCGGTTCCTCAAAGCTCGTGCGATCGCCAGCGAAGACCTGTTAACTCGGCTAACACAAGAACATTTGCCAGTGTGTGTGTGTGTGTGTGTGCGTGTGTGTGTGTCGCCTATAGCCAGTTCTCCGCTCTCTGTTGATCATGGCTCTGTTTTGACATTTTGTGCCGACTTGTTGCATGTTTTTGAGCGCTGTTTATTTAGGATTTTCTTCAGAGTTATTCCGCACTTACACGCTGATATTTTTTTCACACAGCTTTTATTATTTCCGTTTTAAAACACACTCGGAAATCTCAGTTTTTTATTTATGTTCACGCTATATTCTTTGTTATCGATCTATTAGCGAATAAGATTTGTTTACTACGTAAATTTTATATTAATTTAAATTGTGTAAAATTTAATAAAATGCATAAGTTGGACAATCTTGTAACTGCCACATGTTCGATATTGATGGCTAATTTGCTCACAAGAAAGCCTATGTTTAAAACCAATCGAAATAGGTCAAAACAAAACAAGAGAAAAGCCGCGCAGCTTTATAGATCATTAAGTTTTTCATTAAGTTTTACATCTTTTGCATGAAAAAATAACAGCGTGTGAATGCCCACTTGGCTAATTATTGTTGTAGTAATTGGCGTAAAATCTATGCACATTTGTAAGTTATTGTATTGTTGTTGAGAAAGTAATCAATAAATGTTCAATAATTTCAACTTTAAGCTTTTGTTTGAAACAAGTTTGATGAGTATTAAGCTGCATTGTGCATAGAATAAAGATTTATCTTCACTTACTTGGGCTGGGCCCAGCCGCTGTCCTATGTGCCGTCGAGTGCGCAAATTATTGTGCAATTAAATGGCCCCTCAGAGTCATAAGCAGCACAATAGCCACGCCAACTAAGACACCAACGTCAACATCAACGGCAACTTGCAACTGCCACTGCAACTGCAACACTAACTCTTTCGGCTAAAGGCATTCCAATCTTCAGTGGCCACTTGCTGCTTTAGCAACGTCATCATTCAGCTGGCTCTGGGTGTCATTATGTAGGTGCAGGCATGAATTTGAGTGTGAGTGCGGCCATAAGTATGAATACGAGTGCTCAAACTCAGCCCATTACAGTAATGCACAAAAAGCAACCCACCAACGGAGCCCAGGCACTGCAGAGGTACTGCCTCCCAGACCGCCTCTCTGACTAAAATTACAAATTTTTTGCACAAAAAAACAAAACATTTTTTGCACAAAAAAAGCTATAAAAAATATAAAAAAAAAAAGCCAGAAGTGCTTTAAATTAAAGCTGTTCGGGCAAATATTAACAAAAATAATAACAAAAGTCCTATAATTCTTTCTTATTATAAACTTTACTCATAGAAAATAAGTAAAAATAGGGTTAATAACTTTATGCGGATGTTTTTAGTATTAATATAAATATTACAATATTTAAAAAATATCTGATAAAAAGCTGCATTATTTTCGAAACAAAAACTAAATTTCCGCTGTCCGCAGTTTTGCAATTTGTCTACCAAATACTCTTCAAAAACAGCCAGATTTGGCGTGAAAAAAGCGGATTGGGCAACAGTGTCCCTGCCTGCCTCTCTTATTCCCTCCCTGATGGACTGACTGACTGACTGACTGACTGAAAAAGCGCCACAAGCTGCAATTTGCTTGGTAACAAATTAAATGGCACTCGAATTAGTTGCCTTGGTCCCTACGGTTAATTGCCCAAAAGAGATGAAAAACTGCAAACTTTTTGTTTGATGTTACTCTGGCGATTGATGTTAGATTGAGTTGCTCGCACAATCAAGCAATTTTTGTATGCATCAAATTTAATTTGATTGCATTACCGATTTCATTCATAGATTTCAATTTGAGCTGTATCCATAGCCAAATCGGCTATAGCTTCGATTCAGCTTCCGCAGTTTTGAAGGTGAAGCGTCGACTCTGTTTTTGGCATGCCAAGCGCGTGTTATAGAGCCCAAGCTCAGATCAGCTCAACAATCAGCACATCGACAATCGGCAATCAACAATCAACATTGTGTATATTGTTGTTGTTTCTGTTGTTGTTGTTCGCTTTTGTTTTTGGGGTGACCATTGGTGCTATACTTGTACATGAGCTTCATTTAGATTTTATGAACCGCGTATAGACACACGCTGAAAAACATTATATGCATAAAATTAACTCAAGTCGCCTGAACGAATTCTGACGCGTGCTTCAGCTATTTAATAAGTGTGTCTAGTGCGCTCAAAATGTGCAAATTGCAGCATAAATAAACATATAAATACTACTAAATAACAGTGTTTAAATGTTAATAAATTTATAACAAAAAAAAACAACCGCCTAATTGTATAAATAGCGAATTGAATTTTAAAATCAAAGTATTTATTAGAACATTTAATAGCCAAATATTGAATTGAAATTAAACCATAACTAATCATTATAAATACATAAATAAATATAAATATAAATAAAACAAATAAATAAAATTAAATTAGAAATTGCATAAAATTAACGATTAAAATATGCTAAATCCTACAGTACATAAATAAAATAAAATAACAAAATAAATTATATAAATCAAATAATATAAAAATATTTATTGTGTGCTAGCATTTCATTAGACTATTTCAAAATTCAACAGATTTATGCATAGAGCCACACAAAAGTTTTATAGATGTCGCGGAAACAAAAGACTTAAGACACAAACTTACCCAAGTCAAGACTGATTGGCATGTGTGTGCGTGCGTGTGTATGTGTGTGTTTATTTCTGATTTGTACGCAGCTTTTAACGACCTATTCGATTAGAGTTTTTATTTGACTATATTTATACACACACATAGACACACCTCTGAGATCGGATTTACAACATATCCATAAAGTGCCAAAAAAGCCGGAAAAAAATTGGCAATCGTCGGAGCAGGTTGCGCCATCTTTGCTTGAATTCTTTTTATTATTTTTACTTGATTTGTTTATTATACGATTTTAATGTTTTTGAACTTGACAAGATAACATAATTTGCATATAAATGCTGTGGGATTCGATCAGCCCTAATGTCTGCTCTTAGAATCGCTCGCTGCTGTTCATTAGCTTTTGCAAAAGACTCGTCTCAAAGATAAAAACCAAAACCAAAACCAAATCATTCTCTTCGTTTTGTATTAGTTTTAGCTGCTTTTTTTGGCCAGAGCGACGCACTAATTGTGTCTACATTAAAACTCAATTTAGACGCATGCGTTTGGGAGCGGAGAAGAAGAAGAAAAACCAAAGCACAATGCCCATTTGAAGTGAACTCTGTCACGCTGATTGGAAATCAATGAGCTAACGACATTATGGATACATAAGTACTACGTACAGACGGACATGCAACGAGTCGGCTGCGGTTTAGCCTTGACCATAACACTTAAACGCCAGAAACCTTCAAAGACAGGTTGATTACCGTTGGCTCGGACTCCAACTCGGACTCGGGCTGTCTGTATTTATTATTTGTTTATTATTGATTTATACGCATAAAAGCAACGCCAGAGAGACCATTAATAAGCGAGCTAAGAGCAGTAAAACTCACTGCTGCTGCTGCTGCCGAGTATCTTGAACTCAGCTCTATGCAAAGATGCTGACATTGAACTACACATACATACGACCGATGCAGATAATACAGATACAGCTACAGCTACAGATAGTAATAGTTATGCCTTCCGTATTTCTCTAAAACAAAAAAACGACATAAAACTAAAATCAAATGCAATTGCCACTATGCTGATAATTATATACCCTTAATATCAGACAGAACTGCATGTCACAAATGACACGGCAGGTTGTTAGTACTTCATGCTAGGGTATAAGTACAACCTCACACTAATTGTCAAATTAAATATAGTAATCAAAACGAATTACGCTTGGCGTGAATCGCGCACATCTGAAACGAAAGTGAAAGTCCCGCCGTAGGTAACAGCAATCGCACCAAAAATACGAAACTCAATGCAAAAACACAACATTTCAAGAGTACCAAAATTCCATAACATAACACAAGTGCAACCAAAATAGTAGTTAATATAATACCAGAAACGTTATCAATGTGCCCCTGACTAGAGTCTATAGTTTGTGCCACATAATATCAGTAGAAATAACACAGATACTTATAATATGTATGCAAACATTTATCATCGCTTAAGCTTGACCTGCGCTTTGACCTGACAATGGCAGACGTCGAGACGAAAGCAATAAAAACTCTGAGCAGCCGAGAGTTAAAATTTTTGCCACACATCTAACTGTATGGCATATAAAATTTAAAATTCCAAATTAATGCAAAACCAAAACTGTACAATACAATTTAAAACCAGTGGGAAGGCTGCAGTCGAACGTAACCGACAGCAGAAGACCCTGTACTTCGTGTCTCTACTGGCAAGACGAACAAATTGTCTGCTGCATATCTTTGCTGTTTCTTAATCGACCGTAACGCATATATAGAAATTGCTAAATCGATTCAGCTCAATCTTCTGATCTGCAATATATATGCTTTGTAGGTTCTGCCACGCCTCCTTCTACCAGTTACACTTATATCTTATTTCCCCTAACCTAATAGACCCATTTGTACTGTTTCAAAGTACAGGCTCTAAAAATTAGCATATACAGCTAGTTTGTAGCTACATTTGGACATTGTAAGCTTTAGCTTGAACTTGAAATTCAGTCGGTTAGCTGTAGTATTTTATTTAGCTGGATAAGAACATTAATAATTTCATAATTTTTCATAATTCGCCACGCTGTTTAACGATCTGGCCAAAGTCTTTGACACGATAGAAACCGCGATAAAACAAAATTCGAAAATGCAAAGTAGAACAAAAGCCAAAAGCAGAAGTAGACGGTGAGAAGAAAAAAAATGAACTTAACTAAAATAAGACTAAGACACTGTTGATCACTTGATCAAGCGGGTCAAAGTCAACTCTTGAGCCGAATTTGCCAGTCATTAATAGTAAGCACGTTGTCCTCGCTGTCGAGTCAAAGACCAAAGCAAACACACAGCCAACACGTCAGCAATTACTTACTATAACTTAAAACTCTTCAGGCCTCAGCCCTCGGCCCTCCCCTGGCCCTAGGCGGTTCTTAATAGATTTCGATCTAACGATGCGCCATGAATCAATATGTGCTTTCGAAAACCGTAAATGCCCTTGGAAAGTTAATGTTCCTTAGTATAAAGATTTCTACGGCTTTCCGATTAAACTACTTAAACTTACCCACTTACATCTAAATACCTTTCCGTTAACTCATAATGCAGATAAATTGCTCTTGAAGTCTTTTACAGTTTATTGTTTTGTTTTGCATTTTGATTCGCAATATCATGATAATGGTATACTAGCGATTAATATGTATAGAATCGAGGGCTTTAGAATACTACATTAAGTATAGTCATGTATGGGGCTTTCGGTTGTCGAAGTATCTTTAATAAATTATATTAATAAATTTGATAACAATTTGTATTTTGTTTCTGCATTGATCCGTGAAACGTAACTGCTCAAAAAGTTAGTCCAAAATATAAACTTAGCGTAAAAAACTTGACTGAGCTCGACTGGTTTTTCAGTTTTCATTTTTCATGATTTTAATTTTAAGTTTTACAATTAGTGTAACCCTGAGCGTATCGCATTTTTAGAATGATGATTGGATATTTCATTGTGTTCCTTTTTTTGTTGATGTTGTTTTTTGTTTGCGATTACACATTCATTTGCAGCAATCATAAAGCAACTATTAAGAGTTTACAATACTAAAATAAACATAAGTAAACAAATATAAGTTTCATAAATAATTATATGTTAAACAACTACAAATTTTCATTCGATTATTTTAATAAGAAGCTTTCACTTTATCAATTTCTTGCCGATGCAGCTGGCGTTCATTATAGCTTTTTTTCATATGCTCAATCATAACAAAGAACAAAGACAAGCCAAACCGCTAAACTGGCTGCATTGTTAAACTGCGCTAATTTAATGGTGTGAATGGAGTTTAAAATATGTGCATGGAGTTGATTGTGTGGCATGATTGCATGATTGACTTTTCAGCTACGCTATACATATATATATATTTATTTTAGAATGTTATTGGCTCAATGGGCACGGTGCATTCTCCAACCGTAACTCGGTACATTGCCATCTCAGAAATGCCGTGATAATGCACAAATGCAGCAGCAATGACGAGCACATGGAACAGTTGATGCGATTGAAACTGCAACAAATAACAAGTAAATATTAGCAACAATTGATTTGTGATTGAATGCGGCAAAACTTACCCAAATGTCGAACTTGCCGGGGAACCAACGCTCCGGAACGCGTAGGGCGTACAACAAAGCACCAAGAATGTAGAGCATGCCTAAAGTAAAACCAAGTATTTGATTATTTCTAATATATTATATTATTACTATATCTAAAGTTGCGCTTACCCATGAGTATCAGCCAGCCCAGACTCGCACGGCTGATCTGACTGAACCAGCCCTCCATGAGGCTGTAATGCACCGCAGGAATGACGCCGGAGAGGCCGAAGCTCATAAAGACGCCTGCGCGTAGGGGACGCAGAGCCGGCTCCGAGAATTTATCCCACAGCGAGACAATAATGGAGAGGCTGCCGAGCACACAGACCACGGACAGATATATCACCTTTGGCTGATAGTGGCAGTAGAAGCCATAGTAAAGCCAGGGCACAAATGAGCCCATAATGAGTAGCGCAATTCCACAATAGTCCAATCTGTCAAATAACCAAAAAAACAATTATTAAATTAATAAAAGAGGCAACGCAGCGCACTCACTTTGAAAACAGTCTTCCAATCTCTACCGAATGGCAACTTAGTGTGTGAAAAGCGAACGAGAATCCCAAACAGACGATGGCGCCAATGAAGAATGCCCCAAAGACGAGTTTCTCCTGAAATTGTATTTCAACCGTCGGCCTAGATACGAAGTACAACGCCACGCCAATGAAAGCGATGCAGCCCAGCAGATGCGTCCAGATGTTGCCAGTCTCCGTGTGCACACGGAATATGGATTTGAAGCATGCGCGGAATGATGGTAGGGGCGGGCGATGGCCACGATGCAAGAAATCATTGTCCTGCAGCCACTTGGGTAGGTTTCTGTAGTGGCAAACCTTCCAGCTGGCTTCCCAGACCTGCAACGAAACAGATTAAGCCGCAAATTAGTCGCATGCGATAATGTTGCAAGCAAACAGTAAATAAAGAGAGCACGATTTTACAACAAATCAAACACTACACATTTATTGGCATCAACTAATGAAGTGTGAAAAGCGTACATCAACGATAAATACAAACAAATCGAGCTTCACGTTTCTTTCTTGGAGGTAAGGTCACTTAAATGAATTGAACGTTGGTCTAAACTTCTGTATACCTCTTTATTTTGTTATTCTTGAATGTTTGGTGTCTTCAATATAGAATAGAATCTGTCCAAAAACAACTCCTAGTTTGCTATACGTGAACTAGATTGACATTCCAATCTTCGTTTACCATCTTACTCTGTCAGATTGCTTTTTGTTAATCTTTCGACTCTTTCCAATCGTAGAACTGCTCTTAGTACTTCATTTCTCCGAAATAGATTTAAGACGAATTTCGAATCAACTTACGTTTTCAATCCATGCGAACTTCCGAACTATTTATTTCCGGAACCAGATTTATTTTAGGGTTTAATGTTCTAGTAATAACGCATATCTTCCATCTATTAAACTCCATGTTTGACAACATCTAAATCAATCTAAAACCTTATCCCAATTCACTTGAAATAGTTTTATGGTTTAAACCAACTATTCAATAATCTTTGTCTGAGTTTTTCAGGATTTTGCGCAATACGTGCAAATTTTTAATTTTTTTTCTTACCTTGCGCACAAACTCCTCAGCCTGCTCGGCGGCGTTGTGGGCCAGAGCACCCAGATCAATCTCATCTGAGAGCACGCCGGCTTTAAGCACTTCTGTCATCTGAAAAACAAAGTAATGCAATTTATTGAAGGGCGAAAAATATGACGAACTTAAATCGAATTGATAAGCTTATCGAACTAACGTTTGGCTTTGTTTCTTTTTTCAGGGCGTCCTCATCGGGCAGTTTTTTATAGGATTCATGTGCCTCTGTTGCACCAGCATCAAAGTCGACTCGCGTCTCTACCATTTTGAATAACTTAGTAAATATGCCATTTGCCAACTGATTGGAATAGTTTTGTACTTTGATGCGACTGCCAATCGTCTACTGAGTTTCAATAAATTTGTATACATTCTGAAGCGGAACCAGCAACGACGCACGAAAACCGCGATAAGATAACGCCCAACCAAAGTAGACAGGCGCAAAAATACAAGTCTGTTCCATAATTGCGTTATCTGCCTTACATTACTTTGATTTCTGCCAATTGTGCGCCCCGTTGCGACGACAACAAGCGCCCAAAGCCGCTGCTCATCGCCTAATCCGCACCTGACCCCACATAAGCCTGCTAATTGCCAATGCACAACCGAATTCAAAAGTTATAAATACACAGCGAAAAGCTCTGAAACATAGTGTATATGTACACTCGAAAAAAAAACCACAGCGTTCTTACTCAATTCAAGCCATGCCCCTTTACGTCCTAATCCGAAAAGCGATATACTATATTCTTTAACATATTATTTATCTATTTATATATTTATAAATAAATTTATCTATTTATATAATATCTATTTATAAAATAACCGACCTTTACTTTGAGTATATGTACGTACAAACACAATCAGACGCACACACACTAAGCTACCTGCTACCTGCCCAGTGCGGCAAATTGTCTGTGGCATATGTTCGCTGTTTTTTATCCGATCGAAACAAAATTCACAGCGTCGATAGAGAATGTCGTAAACTAGTTAAATAATTAAATTACAAATCAATAGCTTTAAAACTGTGGCTGCAGCAGCTTTTTGCGGTTTACGGGGGAAGGGGAGGAGGTATCCAAAATCTAAAACAAACTCGTGCTGCTTACTGAATAGGGGAACCTAAATCTCGAAAATGGTGTCTCTAGCTCTTATAGTTGCTGAGATCTAGGTGTTCATACAGACGGACGGACAGACAGACAGACGGACATGGCTATATCGACTCGTCTTGTCGCCCTGATCAAGAATATATATACTTTATGGGGTCTGCCACGCCTCCTTCTGGGTGTTACACACATTTCCTCTTTGCACTAAACTAATAGACCCTTTTTACTTTTTTAAAGTAAAGGGTCTAAATATCTATTTATATATCTATTTATCTATTTATAGAAGCACATTGAAATCTATAAAAGTAAGAATAAGCGTTGCTGCTGTGCTTGGCATATTGTTTTATAATTGTTTATAAATTACATTTAAAATATATGGTACAAGGTATACTCAGTCGGACGCGACCGACCACTTCGCCCTTACTAATGTTTATTGATTTAATATTTGAAATTCAAGAAAGTTTCTAGCTGCCTTTCTCCGAGTGTAAATAAGTAATTCAATATATTTATTTATATTCTGTGTCGGTGTTCCCCATTCCCATGCTGCACCTGCAGCTGTGGCAACAATTCACATCACAGACTATTGATTCGATCCGCTTATGGCCACGACATTCAAATGCGAACGAATTCCAAATTTATATACATGGAGGCGTGCGCAATTGTATATATAATAGCCGATAACCGCCGACCCTTGGGTCAGCGATAAAGCAATCTTTCCTCACAACCGATTTCGTTGACTTACCTCGGCCTCTATCAGCTGTGTGTCCTCTGGCGTGGAGGGCAGGGGACATCCAGCGTCGTCCTCCTCGACCAGCTCGTCGTCATCGTCCTCCAGCAGATCCAGGCCCAGGCCATTGTGGCTCAGCGAATCCTCGCCGTTCCAGACGCGTCGCTTGCGCAGAATCATCGTCACCTGCTCGTAGATGTCCTGCTCGTCATCGACCAAGGGCGTGCTGACCATCTCCACCGACGAGGGCAAGCCGGAGTCCAGATCCTTAGCGCTCTTCACCTGCGACTGCTCGCCGTTCGCATCGCTGCTGGAGCTGGAGCGCTCCTCGAGCAGATTCGATGCGGAATCCATGTTAGTAGAAGTAGCCTCTGTAAGCAGTCAACAACATTAGCTTTCGACTGAACGATTTGTAAATGAAATCAGTCAACAAATGAGCACAGCGTTTTACAATAAAGGCAAAGAGCAGTTTTTTATCGACCTTTGTACCTGAGGCCTCTTTGCGTTAGTTTTATGTTAGTTTTCGCTGCTTTGGCCAACGTCGTTGTTGGCAGCGGGATTTTATTTGTTTATCAGCTGGAAAGCTGGCAATTAGACAAACAACTAGCGGGCGCATGTCGATTAAGCCCAATTAACTTTTATATAATAGATTAACAACATGTGTGTTGTTGTCAGTGTTGCCCATTTTTTCGAGAGAAAAAAATATGTTTTTGGCAAGTGCACAAAAAAAATATTCTCACAATAAAAGCCAGAAAATAGCTAAGGTTATTCTTAGTTAAATGAAGTAAATTCAATTAAAGCTGTTTTTGGCAAATTACGAAAATAATGATAATAGGCTCATAATTATCATTAAATTCAAAAAAAGCTAAAATACTTTTGGAAAAAGCCAAAATTCTTGTTTTCTCCAGCTCTTGAAAAACCGCCAGATCTGGCGGAAAAAAGCGTATTGCGCAGCTGTGGTTGTTGTTGCCATGCACGCAGCTGAGCCATAAAGCCACAATTAAAGGAATCATGAGCAGGCATGAATTGACACAATTTAAGCTTCACCTCTGACCCTTTGCTTTGGGCCATTTTGTTATCTGCTGCCAAGGCCAACGATAATTGAACGCGTTTTTAGTTTCTTTTTTGGCTTATAAACTGAATCCAAAAATCTTTGCGCACTTTCTGCTCACAACATTTATCACAGCGTGTTATATCTCTTGCTATCTTTATATATGTTATGCACAGAATCTTTGTTATTTCAATGCTTACCCGTGCGACAACTAAATTCGTTTTGATTGCGCACAAAATGTATTTTATTAATTGGGCCAGAAATGTACAACGTTTTTCTTCAGTGAAATGAGTTGCAGTGTGGCCACTCGGCGTGCAGATTGGGCTTTTTGTATTCAGCGCAGCTGATTGCAACAGGGTTGTCGCCACTGTGAAAACTCACTGTTTGGCGCGAAACAGATTTGATTTGAAAACATATGTTAATTGCAAGTAAATTATTCAAACATAAATAAAATGTTGCTTATTGTTAAAGATTTTCGCCTTTGAATACTACTTGACAGTTTGACTAACTTGAAAAATTACACATTTTTGGAGCGAGTTTGTGAACGCTACGCTCCATGGCATTTGCATACAGCTGATACAAAATTTGAAAAGTGGCGCGAAATAACTATTTAAGCAAATAAAATGGGTATTTATTATTAATTAAACTGTTATTTATTGCAATGGATGAGAAGAAATGAACGAATAGTCCAATACAGCTGCAAACAGCCTATTATAATAATAATTTGCAGTTCGTTTTTTGTTTATTTTCTTCTATGTCCTTCACTATCGACAAGCAGACCAAAGCATCGATACTTTTATAAAGCGAGAGTATCGATAGTCCAGCTGATGTTTCACTCGATGTTTCTGCAACTCTAGCGTGAACTGCAGTCGTGCATTCCGTAACGTTGTTGCTGTTTTTTGTGAAATTCATTGAAAATTAGTCATAAATGTTGTAGCTGCGTTTTTTACGTGCAGTATTTTAAGCAGCTTACATCGGTTCATCGAATGCAATGCAACTTATTGCGCAGCGTTGTTGATAAACCGCAACACAAGATGGGCACTCCGCGCATAATCAAACTAATACGTAATTACATTTTTTATCGATTTCCGCTACGCACGATCAATCGAATCGAAACAGCTGACGGCAAGCGAGCAAAACAAACAACATTAGAAATGGCGCCTTTTCGATCGCTTCCCGCTTTTTTGGGAAACTTCCGCGGCAAAATGTTGAACCATGCAACGTTTAGTTGGCTTACGGAGGTCGCACCGTACAGTTGCATTCTCTTGACTTCAGCTGCTTTTGTTTGCCACATTGACGCACCAGACTTGGCTAGCCACGAGCACTGATCGAACGCCTGTTTATTTTACTTTAAATGATAGATCAGGGCCTAACCGGACTAATGGCCCAGGCATCCGCGCATTTGAGGACGAGTGGGCGTAAATTCGCCCAGGATACGCAGCCCTTCACGGTGCTCATCGAGGGCAACATCGGCAGTGGCAAGACGACCTTCCTGAACCACTTTCAGAAGTACGACAGCGACGTCTGCCTCATCACCGAGCCCGTGGAGAAGTGGCGCAACGTGAACGGCGTCAATCTGCTGGAGAAGATGTACAACGATCCCAAGAAGTGGGCCATGCCCTTCCAGTCCTACGTGACGCTCACCATGCTCCAGGCGCACACCGCGCCCACGGACAAGAAGCTCAAGATCATCGAGCGATCCATTCACAGCGCAAGGTAAGCTAATGCGGGACGAAAAGTTGCTTAAAAAGAGTGCAAAAGGCTCTGCTAAGTCAGTGCAATTGGGAAGTGTGTGCAACAGCCAGAAGGAGGCGTGGCCAAACCCACAAAGTAGATATATTCTTGATCATTGCCATGTCCGTCTGTCTGTCAAAGATGTCGGCAACTATGAGAGCTAGAGACTCCAATTTTGGTATGTAGATTCTCCAATATCGTAAGCAGATCAAGTTTGTTTTAGATTTTCAAAAAACCCCCTTCCACACGTAAATAACAAAAAACCACAGCTGCCACAAAGATCTTGAAAATTAAAAATCCCAAAGCAACCACAATAATAAAACTACAAGTTTGTAAATTAGCATGTACGTAGTCTACGGCATTAGTCACAGATGCTGTAAGTTTTAAGGGAGATATGGGAGATATATGGGCTTTCCTCTGTGTGTTTGTTTTAGATTGATATCTTACTAGCTGCCTCATAAATTTCGGAAGATTAAAGCTAACAACAGCCACAATAAGACTTGTAATTGTAATTAGATTGTAGAAAACTCATTACAATCGGCTAAGAAACAGCAAAGATATGCCGCAGACAATTAACTCTACCGTGTACAGGGTCTCCTACTGTCGGCTACGTTTGACTGATCTGCGGCGTGCTAACTGCTAACTGGTTTTCTTTCAAGGTACTGCTTTATAGAGAACATGAAGCTGTAGATTGTAGTAATCTCATTACATAATAAGAAACAGCAAAGATATTACATAGACAATTGAATCGACTGTGTATTATTGGTGCTAACTGGTTTCCTTTCAAGGTACTGCTTTGTGGAGAACATGCATCGCAACGGCTCGCTGGAGCTGGGCATGTACAACACGCTGCAGGAATGGTACAAGTTCATTGACGACTCGATCCACATCCAGTCGGATCTCATCATTTATCTGCGCACCTCGCCGGAGGTGGTGTACGAGCGCATGATGCAGCGCGCTCGCTCCGAGGAGACCTGCGTGCCCCTCAAGTACCTGCAGGAGCTGCACGAGCTGCATGAGGATTGGCTGATCCATCAGAGGCGTCCACAGCAGTGCAAGGTAAGCCCAAAAATTTGCAACGATTATAGAGGCATCTGCAAACTAAATGCTGATTTTATTGCAGGTTCTGGTGCTGGATGCGGATTTGAATCTCGAGAGCATCGGCACTGAATACCAGCGCTCAGAGACAAGTATTTTTGATGCAATCTCGGGTGTGCAGCAGCAACAGCCGTCGCCGGTGCTGGTGTCGCCAAGCAAACGCCAAAGATTGTCCAGTTAACCCATGGATTGAGGGATTACACCTTGCATCTAGCGGAAATCTATTTTTATATTCCCTTAAGCAATAAGCATCATCACAAAATCTACCAACAGATTCGCCGTATCAATATTCCCATTTCCTATCTAGTTCTAATCATTTTAACATGTGAATCAGATCTATTCTATTACTAGAAAATTTGAACAATTATAATCAATATTATATTCTATTCGTACCTCTTAACTTACACTTTAAGCAGAAAATTGTAATAAAAACCTAATACTGTGTGAAACTGAGCACTTTCGAGTACTTTTCAACAAGTCTGGCACTGCAGACGGCTCAAATCTAATAAAAATATCATTAGTGTCGTTTAATCATTGTATTATTCCAATTGCATTTTTTGTAAAAACTTTTTCAGCTTTAATAACAGCTGAAATTTAATGAAAATATCATTACAAGTGTGGTTTTTTTTATCTTTTTATTATTCCGATTGCATTCTTTGCACAAACATAGATTCGTTGTCAAAATTATATTCAAATATCGGACATACATATATCTAATTTAGACCAATTGGAGATTTACGGATGCGAACGTTAGTTACACTTAAATTTCGGACATATGTCGTAGTTTAGTTTTTTTTTCCAGTTGCATTACATATAGATTTAGAAATTCTTTGTAAAATTTTGGAACAATAGTTACATTCAAATATCAGACATATTTATAATTCTATATATATAAAATTTATAAATTTGGCAATTCCTTGCTAAAAATTATATATCCTTGTTAAAACATATATCTAGTCGGGGCCAATTTCCCCTCCTTCGGCTTGAATTACAGCTGCCACTCGCCAGGGCATTGACTCGTAGAGCTGCTCTATTCTGTTCACCATTTCCGGATCGTTGTGCCAGATCTCGTAGAGCGCTGTGCGAAACTCGGACACGTCGTTGGTTTCGTGTGCTTCCAGTTTGGGCGCCATGATGGCCATCAGCAGCTCCATCAGACTGAGATCTTTGCACTCGGGGGTGTCGGGTCCCGTCAGACTGTCCTCATAGATGTCCTTGGGCGGTTCGCAGTTCGGATCCTTGACGTCATCCATGTTGAATATGTTGCGCCAATCGCGCACCGTCCAGTCCTCATGATCTCGTGCCCATTCCAAGCGACGCCTTTTGGTCTCTGCGGATAGACCCACATTATGGGGCTGCTGTCGTATCATTCTGGTCTGTCCGATGCGTCGTTGAAGCGTACGTCGGCTGACCTCGATGCCGTAGCGGTTTAGTAGCTCTCGCTGCAGTTCAGTCGAGGTGTATTCGGGATGCTTTTCAATAAGTCTTTCCACAAGCTTGCGATTATCGAACAGTTTCGACCGTCCTACATCCCGTTCGATCACTGGCTTCCATTGCAAAGTGTCATTTCTCTGCTCATCGAGTTCAAAGTCCTTGATAGTTGGGTTCACAGGCTTCAGATCACACTGCAGAAGCTGCACAATATCTTCGAAGGCGCACGTTTCCAATAAAGTCTTAATGAGATTCCTTACATGTATACTGATCATGTTCAACGTTAAGTCGACTAAAGTTATTTAACGACTTGGACCAAAAGCTTAAAACGATCTTCGCATCCAGAATCAGCTAATAGTGAAAAATAAAATGGCAGCCATTTAATATGGAATTGAATACTTGTCAAAATCAGCTGAAGTTACGGACAGAGAGCAAAAGGAGAAATAGATTAACAATGGAAGAACATGCAGTTAATCGGAAAGACTAGATAAGATGGAGATCGTGTACAATATATCTGCTTTAAAAGACAAATAATGCCGAATTTACGTATAGAGCGAAGTGAAGGACATGATGGAAATTAGAAATTCCATCAGCTGAAACTAAAGACTAGATAAAAATAGACCTATTTCAATAAAAAGTCGGATTCAATAGTTTTTCATTGTTGCAGTTTAATATGAAGACAATTTGTATGTTGATGCATTTGTAGAATTACAAAAATAAATGTAAAAAACTTGTACACGTGAGTTGTTAGTTATCTCTACCATAGGAAATGCATCTCTGCAAGATCGCTTAATATTGTTAAAAATATACTATGCCAGTTGTCTTTTTTATACTTTTCATGCAATTGATGTATGCTTTATAAAGTTTATACTATGTGAGTTTTGTTTATTCATTATCCATATACGTTGAACGAGTTAGAATTAGTTATATTGTGCCAAAGGCGTGTAAGGCCCGTTATTAATGTTAAACCACCCGGAAAGCCTGCAGTCGGACGCAGCCGACAGTTGAAGACACTTTACTTTGCTTTTTGATCAGCTGTCGAAACGTTGATGGAATTTTAATATTGATGCCAATTTAATTTCAATTTATGGGACTTTAGCTTATACCTTTATTCAGATTGGTATGCGATTTACGTGTGAATGAGAATATATATAAATAATCAACAGACGAAGTAATATATATCGTTTTAGGGCTTCGTGCTGATCAAAAACAAATATAGATTCCTTCTGGTTGTTGCACAAACTTAATAGACCCTTTGCACTTCATAAGCACAGGGCCTAACAACGGATACGTCAGGTAGGGGAGGGTTAGGTTTAGGTAAGGCAGTTGATGCAGCTAATCTTGAGCAACTTACACCGTAAACAAGAGTGGATATTCAAAAGGGGTATTAGCAACAGGACGATTGGAATTATATAATTAAATAAATAACACTAAAGTACGCCTAATTGGTTCTCTACATTCATGTGCTAGGGTTTTGATTTTGTCGATTGTTTTCTGTTTTGTTTTGTGTTGTGTTTGCTTGCGTTGCCAAACAGCTAGAGTAACGCTTCTTCTTCCTATACTTTGTGAATTTTTGTTTGCTGTTAGTCATCCAGATCGATATCTGAATCATCAGAGTCGTAGCCGCCGCGTATGGTCTTCTGTGGGCGGTTGATAAACGGTTTGCGCTTCACATCAGGCGGCTGCATCAGATCTCCCTTGTACTCGATGGCGCCCGAGTGAGCGATGCGCCACTCGAGCATCTCCGTGGAGAAGTCGTCGCAGTTGCCCAGATCGGTGAAGCCCACAATGAAGTCCTTGGTCTTGCTGTCCTTCACCAGCGCGATGGTCGGTATGACCTTGATGCGCAGACGCTGTGTCAGGAAGGGCGACTTCTCCGCATTCACCTTGCAGAATTTGGCCTCAATGTGCTTGGCGGCGAGGATCTTCATGTGCATGTCCACGATGCGACAGCGCTCGGTGCTGTCTCTGTAGAAGTGGCAGACGATGTTGGGCGACTTCTTGGACACCTCGAAGAACTCCTTCTCATCGGCCAGCTCCGAGTAGGTGCCATGACCCTGCAATTCATTTTTAATAAAGAAAATAATAAGAATTACAATTAGAGCCGAAAGCCTAGGTTGATAGAGCTACAAATCATTAGGTTTATTAAATTTAATTTTAAGGTTTATTAAATTGGTATTCCAAGAATTAGAGATCGAGGCAAGAAATTTGTGTATGAGGAATGAGAAAAATACACGCAATTGTTCTTGTATGCGCTCACATACACGAGCTCATCCTATAAGAAAGAGCAATTGCAAATACAAAAGAGCCACGAGAGGAACTGGATTAAACGATAACGATTAAAGAATCGACGCACCAAAACATCGATGTTTCATTAAGATCGTATAACATTAAATAAAATAAAATCCCCAAAATAATAATATAAAAAATTATAATAAAATATAATTATGAAAAAATAATAATAACGTTAAGTAAAATGTTTTTATATTAATTATAATAATAGTATAAACAATAATAATGGACTTACGTTGCTGAGCCATTCCTGCTTTTTGCTGTTGAGCTTCTTCATCTCCTGGATGCGCTTCTCCCTCAGGGCCTTCAGGTCGTCGGAGTCGAGGTTGTCGAGGCGCTCGAACTCCTGGTCCAGCTGCTGCTCAATCACCTGCGCAGCGGCGAACAATTGATTTTCCAAAATGTGCGCCATGCTTTGTAGGTGCCGTTACTTTCTCGTTGTAGGTGCACTTGCTCTCGCTGCTGGGGGCCAAGGCAACTCGTCGCTGTTGCTGTCTCTTTCTGTTTGTTGTTTGTTTGTGTATACGCGCTCTACACACATGCACACACGTGTGCGTGTGTTTTGTTTGGCATGTGTGTGTGTGTGTGTGTGTGTGTGGTCCGGCATAAATGAAAGGCGTAACCAGAGAGTTGCAGATGCGTCATGTTTTGTGGAATTGGCGATAAAGTAGCAGAGGTTAGCGCAAAAGAACGGCCAATTTGTGTTCGTAATCGTACAAATAATTTATAAAACGCATACTTACAGTATTTGCTCACTGATTTCATTGATTTTAATGTTAGTTTTTGGCTAATGCTTATTGGAGGTGTGCGACGTCGATTGTGGCAGCAAATCGATAGGCAAACTAATCGGTGTGGCTGCCAACTGAATTGCCTAAAATGCAGATCTTTGCCAAATTAATTGAATGACAACCTTAGCGTTTTCATCTTTATATATTTAACAGATTACAATTTTCCAATTAGAATTGTATTGCTTATATTATTTCTTTACGTGTTTTTTGTGTGCTGATTTTGAGGGAAATTAATCGGTTATCGGTTTGGTATTTTATGGGGAAATTGGCATTTACTGCTTTAGCAAGCACGGTCACACTGCACAACATCGCGCGTTAGTTTTTTAATATTTTCACTGGCGTCGGCAGCATTTTGGCTCCGCATTTTTATAGTCTTAGTCCGTTTAATAGTTAATACAAGATAAAGACAAAACAAGTTTACATACAGAATAAAAGGTTTGTGCATATTTTGTGTGTGTATTTGTTTAAAACTGCAAGCGAAGTCTTCGCATTTTTTTTTATGTTGCGGTAGGATTCAACTTTGGTGTAGATAAAAAATGCCAAGCGGAAATTGCCGGGCTTCGGCGGCACTTGCAAAATGCTGCAAATACAGCAAAATACAAGAACTAGCAATATGCAACAATTCGGAAAATGTGATGTGTGTTGAAGTGCATTTATTTTTGCACATATCATGAATATGTATGTGTGTGTGCTTGCAAATACATTTTTGTATTGTGGCTGCAGCTTCCGCCATTTTTAAAACGAACCCCGTCAATTGAGCCTGTCTGGTACAGTGGTGGCAAAGCATAAAGAGCAACGTGCAAAAAGATTGGCGCAAAATATAATTGCACAATAAATAAATAAATACATAATTTTATTATTCATTAGAATTGCATTGACGTGGGTTTGTTAATTATTTTAATATGGGTATTTTGCAAGCTGCAGCCAAGCAGGCTCAATATATTGGCGCTCACTGTAAGCCGCCTTTTTATCTGCTCACACACACACAAGTACACATATGTACAAGTTGGTGTGTGTGTGTGTGTGCCTTTGTTATACGCCAGAATTGCAATCAAATCCAACTGCGATTTTATAATAAATAAAAAGTTCTGGTAACACAGCTGCCTAGGCACACACTCGATTCGCTATAGTGTAAACAAATATTTAATTAAATACACACATAAATGTTGGCAGGCGTGTGCGTGTATGTATGTATGTATTAATCTGATGCTCGCTCTGAGCATAAGTATGTATGTATGCAATTGAGTTTATTAAACTCTTCAGACATACATACAAACAACACGCCAAAACAAAAAGCGAAAACGAACTACATACATACCTACATAACATCGTGAGGGCTTGCCGCATAATTGCTCGCATACATACATGCATCTGAATGTGTGTGTCTGTATGTATATATGTGTGCATATAACCGTTGCGCCTGCATTTGTATTATTATTGGCGGCTGACTTTGCATTTACATACATGCATACATAGCTGCAGCATCTTGTGCGTGTGTGTGAGAGAGAGAGTGTTGCTGTGTGTGTGTGTCTGTTTGTTGTTTTTGCTCATTTCTCTGTGGATTTATTTATTCGCATTGCACTT
Source organism: Hypselothyrea guttata (assembly GCA_035045125.1). Classification (NCBI taxonomy): domain Eukaryota; kingdom Metazoa; phylum Arthropoda; class Insecta; order Diptera; family Drosophilidae; genus Hypselothyrea; species Hypselothyrea guttata. The sequence goes on from JAWNNJ010001499.1 coordinate 58,812, forward strand.
TCTAAAAGAAAACCTCCACATACTTGCCGTCTAAGCATTTTCCAACAGTTCCTTTCTTTCCACTTGCTGCAGCTTGTTTGTATACCCTATGCTGTAATTAGTAGGGTGTATCTGTTTTATATGCAAACTTAAAAAAATCATATTTATATTAAATATGGTATAATAATAAATATGCATAATATAAAAAATATTCTTTTGTATACCCTATGCTGTAGATAACAGGGTATATTTGTTTATAGCAAATACGTTAAGTATGAAAAATTTACCAATAATTAACCTTATTAATATGAAATTATCAAAATCTTTGTTGACCATTAATCTTAGCATAGGGTATATGACAGTCGACCCTTTCGATACGGCAATTTTGTTTATTTAGTTTATTTTGCTGTTCGCTGGTGCATTGGACACGCCGTTACGGGGGTCTTCCAATATTTAGTTCTTTTTTTTTATAGTTTTTCATTTATTGCTGGCACATTTATACCTGAGCATGAAGCTGGTTGAAAACTTGTCGCCCCACCCTCGCTGCACCGGAAGCCCTTTAAGAATTTTTTTATGTATTTGGCCAGAGGGGCAGCAAAAGTTGCTCAAGCGCAACGTTCTGTAATATTTGCGGAACTGCAGTCATGATTTTAGTCAAAACAATTAACATCATTTTAAAGGGACTATTTAAAATAGTTTCTGCAGACATAGGAATTTCCAAATATTTATTGTAATTACCCTGTTGGCCATAAAGTTTTTTCTCGCCTGCTGTTGTTCTCTGTCTACCTGCAGCAAACTCTTTTATTATTATTATTTTTATCTTCAGCCTACTTAAGCGTTTGCACGCACTTTTAGGCAGTTTATAAAAAGCAAGTTCTTCAAACGGTCAACACGTGCGCAAAAAGCGGTGAAAACGGTAATATATACTCGCATATCTATAGAGGAAAACTAGAAATAGAAAACTGCATCGGCGAATGCCAAGCAACAAGTACAAGCGCAACTGTGGCAAGCGCACTCAGAGCTGGTTCTCGAGCGGAATGCGGCACCCTGTCTCAGAGCGAACAAACCGCAGAGTTGGCGCTTGAATAATGCATGAAGTGCGCTTGCATTGCATTGCGGTTCAAGTGCTTAAATATATATACAAATAATTAATAATTAAAGTCAACCTACATTAATTTTAATTCAGTTAACAATTGGGTTACGGTTAGCAAATATTTGCACAACAAATTAATCAGAACTGTTCTGCAAAACGTATCGTTTTGTCGACCAAATTTTCACTTGAATTACAATCAATTATATTTAGACCCTTTACTTTAAAAAAGTAAAAAGGGTCTATTAATTTAGTGCAAATGACAGCTGTGTGTAACAGGCAGAAGGAAGCGTGGTAGACCCCACAAACTATATATATTCTGACTCAGGACGACGAGCTGAGTTGATATAGCCATGTCCGTCTGTCCGTCTGTCTGTCTGTTGTCCGTATGAACACCTAGATCTCGGCAACTACAAGAGGTAGAGACACAATTTTCGGCATATAGGTTCTTCTATGCTGTACGCTGATCAAGTTTGTTTTAGATTTTTGATATCGCTCCCCATTCACCCACTAACCGCGAGCAGCCAACGAGATCTTGGAAACTAGAAGAGCTAGCAACACAATTTTTTGGTATTTAGGTTCTCCTATGCAATAGTTACATAAAATATGTTTAAGTTTTTTGATAACTCTTCACATTGGACCGCTAATTGGAAAAGACTTTAGCAACAGTTTTCGGTTTTAAAGCTATAGTTTTAATGGTAAAAATACTGGATTTTGGTATGCACATAGTCTATGGCCTTCTCCATCAAGGTTGTGAATTGCATTACGATCGGATAAAAAGCACAAAATACAGGGTCTACTACAGTCGGTTACGTCCGACTGTAGCCTCCGTCCCACTGATCTGCCCCGTCCATATATTTTTTTTATTATTATTATTTATTTATTGCTGAAGAAATTTCTGATGCCACAATACAAAAGACTTATAATTTAGAGCATTATTTTGATCCAATAAATAAATATTAAATTTAAGTTTTATAAATCAAATAATTGTTCAAATTCTCATCACTATAAATTAAATATTTTATTTACATATTTTCCCATCTATTTCAGAAATCGAGGACTAAATGCTGAGCAAAATGGCGCAACCCAATAATGGGGGCGGAGCAGCAGCCGGTGGCTCTGCGGTCGGGGGACGTCGTGTGCCGCTTTCGCTGAGCGGAGCTGGCGCTGGTGGGGCAGGAGCAGGATCAGGATCAGGTGCCGGTGGAGGCGCCGTGGGCGGCAGCAAAGTGTCGCAGCTGCAGCAGGCGGCGGGCAATGGCACGGGACGCAGCAGCCCGCAGGCTGGTGGCAATCCCGTCAAGAAGACCGACAGCGGCCCTCATGTGGCCCTCAAGAAGCTAGGCCCACAGCGTGGCGCCGCCTCGTCCGCCACTGGGGGCAAAGAAGATGAGAAGAAGGAGAAGGGTCTGAACGGCGCCAGCAAAGCAGCCGAGACTCCAAAAGCATCGGAAAATGGCAACTCCACCAGCGTCTCGGCCGTCAAGGAACCGCAGAAAACAAAGGAGAAAAAGGCTGAAAAGGAGACGGAAACTAGAGCCGAAAGCAAGCCAAGCAAGAAGGATAACGATGAGGCAATAGCTGTTGATAAGCAGCAGAAAGTCGAGGCAGCTGCCAACGATGTGCCCAAGCTACAAACCACACCGACTGCAGAGCGCAAGTCCTCGCGTCGTCAACAGAAGACGCCCAACAAGGCGGAGCAGACGACTCCCAACAAGTCGGAGCCACAGATCGAGTCGGAGCCAGTACAAAAGAAGGAGTCTGTGAAGGAATTGGCAGCAGATCATCACACCGAGGACGTGGACATGGAGCCATTGGCAGTGGACGCCTCTCCGATCCGCAGCGTTCAGCCGCAGAGCGTGCAGCCAACAGCCACATCTACTCCGGGCCGCAATCTCTTTGGCTTCCGCAGCAGCAGCAAGCAGAGCGCTGAAGTGGAGCTGGCGGCTCAGGCTTCCAACTCGCCGTCCACAGTGCCGGCCCGTACCTTTGCCCAGATCAGCGGACGTCGCAGCATTCGTCCGCTAACGGAATTGACTCCTGGGAAATTGGGCAATTACAGATGCATCAACACCAGCGATCTGGATACCTCGAACTGCACCAACAGCAGCATGAATGCCACGGTGGGCTCGGAGATACCCAACAGCTCCTCCTTCTCGTTCTCGTTCTTCGGACGTGGACGCAAGCGGGAGCGCACTCCGCCCCAGCTGTCCGCCAGCCAGTCGGCCAACGATCTGGCCCAGGACGTGGAGATGTCGCCGCCAAAGCGTGCGCGCTTCGATCTGTTCAGCCTGAATCTGGCATCGCCTTTCAGCATGCTTCGCTCCAGATTCTCCAAGGCCACGCTCAACTCTCCTTCCTCACGCCCGAACGCCGCTTCCGGGGATGTGGAGGAGGTGGGAGATGTGCAGAATGTCTCGGGCATCGGCATGCCGGAGGAGGAGGCTCTCAACAAATCGTCGGCCAGCGCTGATGTCACTGTGGGACAGGAGGCTGGCCTGGAGACACCCAAGAAGGCAGGCACTCCTGAGAAGGACGTCGAGGAGGCGGAGAAGGCGGAGAAAGCGGAGGAGCAGGCCACAGCCAACGCAGATAAGGATCTATCCGGCTCCGATGCTGCAGTCGGGGAGGCCGTGGAGCAGGAAGTGCAGGCGTCGAACGATGGCGAGGGTCCCAACAAATCTTTTTGCGCCTTAATGTAAACATCCGTAACTGCATCTCCATAGGGATACGCGCCTCCTTCCCTATTTTGCGTAACATTTAGATAGACATTAAGCTACATGTTCGATCAGTTGTATTAACGTTTGTGGAAAGGTGACCTCTTTGGCAATTTATGTTCTTGCGATAAAATTCCATGTTAAGAGTAGATTCAATTCAAATCCATTCGATTCGGGCCACAAACCAAAGCCATGTACATTAGCGTTGGCTGATCTTTCCTGATCTCCGGAAACCTTGGCCATACGCCTTGCCCACTAACAGTCCGAAATTTTGAATCGCAACGATTTCTTGCCGTATATCTCCTGTTTTTGGTAATGTCACAATGAGATATACGGCGACAAATCGTTCGAAACGTTTGATCTAAATTTGTAGTTTGTGTACCATCAACATAATATCTGGGTACGAAAACATATGTGTAAACAATAAATATACTATGTACTTTTATATACTTACATACACACATATATGTAGCGTTAGTTGTAGATTTATGTACTATTCCGAGTTTTTTGCATTTTATTCGTGAACATTAATGTATCATAATAATACAATATATATCAGATAACATGTAAAGAAAGCAGTCGGATATTTTTAAATAAAGAACATTTTTAATAAATTTTGGTTGTTTATCACTCGTAAAATAGTTGCGAACTGAAAAGTTGTACCTGGAAAACTCTATTGGAAATACACATATGAACAGAATAATAGGTGTTTTTTTTTTTCTTCTTTTTATTTACCAAAACAAAATAATTATTTCCTCTAATGCTCAAATTTTGGCTGGACGCAATAACAGGTGTACGTGATTAAATTTTTAAATTTGATCGAAATATAAGTTTTGATCCTGTTTCATATTAAATGCTTTATATGGCAGTCAATAACTGGTATATCCACCTCTATTTTCCAGGATTTTTTCAATTTGCCTTGGCAGGGACGATATTATATTAACTTGGTACAAATGTACCAGATTTTTTATTTGAAATCATCCCAAAGTTAATAATATATTTTAACAAAATGTCCTTTTTTGAGTTTACCCCAAAGATTCCTAATGGGGACTGACTTGGCCACTCAATAACACCCACATTTTGGTGTTTAGGGTTATTATTCTGCTAGGATTTCCATTAAAGTTGCATATTATCCTTGGTATATGGTAAAATAACCGTCTCCAATAACTTTTTGTACATGAATCAGTCAATGATTCCGAGAATACAGTGAATGGGACCAGGAAAAGTGGCCCCATATGTTAAGCGATAACTTCTGTTGCCAAATTCAACACACTAAACTAAATTAAAATATTGGAGCTGGGTCATATGTAAGGTTTTTGAAGAGATACAAATGTTTTTACCTAGTTAATGTTATATGCAAAGATCTATAATATAAAAATATAATAAATAAATAATACAATTCGCTTTACAACCATTAATATATTGTTCCAATTCGTTGATTATAAATTTAATATTTTCTCTTATTCGCATACATATTTTATCATCTAGTATTTTAGAAATCGAGGACTAAATGCCGAGCAAAATGGCGCAACCCAATAACGGGGACGGAGCAGCAGCCGGTGGCTCTGCGGTCGGGGGACGTCGTGTGCCGCTTTCGCAAAGCGGAGCTGGCGCTGGTGGGGCAGGAGCAGGATCAGTTGCCGGTGGAGGCGCCGTGGGCGGCAGCAAAGTGTCGCAGCTGCAGCAGACGGCGGGCAACGGCACGGGACGCAGCAGCCCGCAGGCTGGTGGCAATCCCGTCAAGAAGACCGACAGCGGACCCCATGTGGCCCTCAAGGAGCTAGGCCCACAGCTGGGCTCCCCGACTGCAGAATCGGAGCCGAATAGATCCTCAGCTGCGTTGGCTGTGGCCTGCCCCTCCGCTATATCCGCCTGCTCCTCCGCTATCTCCACCTGGTCGGCGGCATTCTCAGGAGTGCCTGCCTTCTCGGGAGCCTCCGGAGCAGCCTTCTGTGCCACAGTGACATCATTGCCAGCTGACGATTAATGCAGCGCCTCTTCTTCGGCATGCCGTTGTTCCACACATTCGTCACATCCGGCACTTCCTCACGCCGGAACGCCGTTCCGGGGATGTGGATGAAGTGCAAGATGTGCCAAATGTGTCGAACATCGGCATGCCGAAGAGGAGGCGCTGCATGAAACGTCAGCAAGCAATGATGTAGCTGTAGAGCAGGAGGCTGGCCAGGAGACACCCGAGAAGGCAGGCACTCCTGCGAATGGCGGCGAGCAGGCGGAGATAGCGGAGGAGCAGGCAGAGATAGCGAAGGAGCAGGCCGCAGCCAACGCAGTTAAGGATCCATCCGGCTCTGATGCTGCTGTTGGGGAGGCCGTGGAGCAGGAAGTGCAGGCGGAGAACGAAGGCGAGGGCCCAACAAATCTTTTTGCGCCTTATTGTAAACATCCGCATCTGAATCTCCATGGGGTGATGCGCCTCCTTCTCCTTATGTTTAACATTTAGATAGATTAAGCTACATGTTCGATCAGTTAATACAGGTGGAAACGTTACCTCTTTAACCTCTTGTTCTTGCGATCAAAATTTCATGTTTAAAGTAAACTCCATTCAATTCGGGCCACAAACCAAAGACGTACACTAACGTTGGTAGATATTTCCTGATCTCCGAAAACCTTAGCCATACGCCTTGCCAAATAACAGTCCAAAAGATTGAAGCGATTTTTTTTGCCGTATATTTCCTGTTTATGGTAATGTCACATATATGGTCTAAATTTGTAGTTTGTGTACCAGCAACATAAATTCTAAGTACGAAAAATTATGTGAAAACAATAATTATACTATGTGCTTTTATATACTTACATACACACATATACATAATATATAGCGTTAATTGTAGATTAATGTACTATTCCGAGATTTACACATTTTATTCTTTAGTATTATTGTATTATAATACAATATATCAAATAACTTGTAAGAAAAAATCCGAAAAAATGAACATTTTAAATAAATTTTAGATGTCTACAACTCGTAGGCTATTGGCGAACTGAAAATTTGTAATAAAGATAAATGTGTGGCGGACAGGATTTAATAAGTAGTGAGCAGAGTTGCCTTGTCGATATACGACCTATTCTAAAGCTAAGTATACACGATGCAAGTAATTTGCAGCAAGTTGAAAATAACTTGCAGCAACAGCTTGCACAAGTGTTTACACCTATGCAAATATTGCAAGCAAATTACTTGCTTGAATCAATTTTTGACTTGCACGCAAACGTTTGCTTGGCTATTTCGTGCAATTAATTGCGTTAATGTCTACACGTGTTTTCATTTTTTGCTTGCAAGTGACACTTATTTCAAAGTTTAGTTGTTTTGTGAAAGGCAAGTGACACTTATTTGAAAGTTTAGTTGTTTTGTGAAAAAATTGAAAAAATTGAGTGCGCAAATTATGAATTTTTATTTTGATGTCATCATCACTTTTCTCCATTATTTCAGCAATTTCATGATAAGCACTTTGCTTTTTGTACTTATTTTTGTAGTCTGCTGACGAGACATCCCACAAAACAGAATGATTTTCGTACAAATCAATCAATTTAATTGTGTTCTCGTGATCCCACATGTTGCCCGAATCACGAAATAGAATATTCTGCCGAATAATCCTAGATTCGACTATTATGCTGAAAGTGTGGCCGTATTAGTATTTTCGATACAAAAATGTGGCATACCGATAGCAAACAGCTGTTTATTAAATGTTTAAATGTACCCATTAAAAATGGGTGAAAATTTATATTTTATTTTACAATTTGTGACTATACTGAAAAGCGCATTTAAATCAAAAAAGATAATAATGTAGCAATATCGCTCAGTGTAAATACGATATTACTTGCTGCAACTCTGCGACTGCAAGCAAGCAACATAGACAAGTAAGCAAGCAGTTGACGCAACAAAAATAACGACAAAACAAAGTATACACACGACAAGCAAAAAAAATTGCTGCAAGCAGTTTAAGCAAGTTATTTACTTGCAGCAAATTAGTTTCACTCGTATTCACACGTGCAAATTTCATTGCAGCAACCAACTTGCTGCAAATTACTTGCATCGTGTGTACTTAGCTTAACAGTTATCGATAAAAACACAGGCAGCCCAAAGCTAAGCCAAGTCTGTCACTATAAATACCCCGTTTCCCCGATTTCCCGATTTTACGGGTAAAACATCGATACAATCGATGTTTTTAACACTTTTAACTTATTGTTTTAATTTGCCTTTTTGGATAGCGTAGCTTGTGTGTTGCTTACTTTAACTACAATCTAAATCACCAATTTATTTTTAATTTGTGGTCATGTGTATTTTTTGCGATTGGCTTGATGCAGCGTACTAGGCTTGCATTCAAATATCAACGTGCGCGCGCAGAGCTGCCAACTTGTTCAAGAAATGCTAACTTATGTTGCCAAGCCTAATACGCTTCACTACTATTTTATTATGTAGATTATAAATTATGAATTATATTATTGTATTACATTATTTGCAGCTGGGTGTGTTTTGCAATTTGCTTGCGAGCAGCGTACTGTCCTTGCATTTAAATGCCAACGTGCGTGCGCTGAGCTGCCAACTTGTTGGACAAAAACAACGCTGTTATGCAACACTGCACGATATAAGACTCGATCGACGCGCTGTTCAAATTCTTTCTTTAAAAATTGTTAAATTATGCAAATGTTAGTAACTTAAATCGACTATTGTGCACTCGGATGATAAACATATGTGCGCCGAGCATGCCAGATACCCAGATACCCATCAAAACTGCAAAATTGCGCCAAACTGCTAAGCAATCGTCAACGAAACAGAGGAGAAGCGGAATCGGGAATTAGGGAATAACTGGGAGTAACTGGGAATAACATGGAGCACGCTGAGGTGGCGAGCTCGCAAACTGAACAATTCGACTATAAGACGCCGAAGAAAACGCATTCCATGATCGAAAACGAGGCGCTGCTGGAAAAGATCAATATATTAACCACCAAACCGGAGAATCAATCGCACAATGCAAAGGTAGGTGCAAAAGGTGTCATTGGAAAACAATTCCGCGTTTACACGATGAAGTTGTTGCATGAAGTTTAGTCATGAAGTTTTACTCCCTACACAGCTTGTCATTTGATTGTAGGCAAGAGGAGTAGGGAGCCAAATTTCATGGCAAAACTTCATGTAAAAGCTGCATCGTGTAAATGCGAACTGAAACCGTAATTGTTGCCCGTCTTTGTTTTGGCGCCTCTTTTTCTTCTTTACAGTTACCGACGATTAAGGACTTTGTGATCATCAAGCCGATCAGCCGGGGCGCCTTTGGCAAGGTTTTCCTTGGCTACAAGCTCAACGATCCCAACAAGCTCTTCGCCATCAAGGTGATGCGCAAGTCCGAGATGATCAACAAGAACATGGTCTCCCAGGTGATCACCGAGCGCAATGCGCTCGCCCTCTCCCGATCCGAGTTCTGCGTGAGTCTGTTTTATTCGCTGCAGTCGCTGTCCTACGTCTATCTGGTCATGGAGTATATGGTGGGCGGGGATCTCAAGTCGCTGCTGGCCATGTACGGGTATTTTGATGAGCCAACCGCTCGCTTCTACGTGGCCGAGATCGTGATGGCCCTGCAGTATCTGCATCAGCACGGCATTGTGCATCGCGACATCAAGCCGGATAACATGCTAATCTCGGCCAGCGGGCACGTGAAGCTGACGGACTTTGGCCTGAGCAAGATCGAAATGCGTCGCGATCTGGAAATATCGGATCTCATCAATTGCTCGCCCAATCTGAACGCTCGCACTCCAGGTCAACTGCTGTCGCTCACCTCGCATCTGTCCTTCGGCTCCGAGAAGAAGCTGCAGGATTATGGGGCAATTACACCTGGTCTGCCGGCCACGGCCACGGGCACGGGCACCTCGCATCTAATGCAGGTGATCAATAAGCACAGCCTCATCATGGAGTCCTCCGACAGCGAGGCGGACACTTCGCTCAACGAGGCGGAGAAAACCAGCGACAGCAAGATCTCCGGTGTAACGCCGTTCTTCTCAGCCGAGGAAGTCAACATTTCCATCACGCACACCTGCAACAGCAATGCCAACGTCAATGTAACTATCTGGAATTATATCATATCAGCTGCATAATCTAACTATTGATCTGCCTGCACAGCTCGACAGCAGCTCATCCTCCTATCACACCTGCACCTCGGCGGAGCTAAGCAAGAGCTCGCCGCCTCTGGAGGCAACAGCCGCAGGCGGCGCTCCGGCAGCTAACAAACGGCGCGTGGAATTCGCCTTGGATGTTGTCAGTGGGAGCGACAAGGCCAGAATTGATTGCCAGGTGAGTTAGTAGCTAAGATATCTTTATTATTAACATATTTAACACATTACAATAACCTCTACTTGAGCAAGGGCTGCAAAATGGTCGAGGAGCACAAGATCAGCATTGGCGAGTCCAGGGATGAGGCCAAGTTGAGAGTTTGCAGCGAGGCCTCGTTTGAGTTTTCCATGTCGCGCCGCCGCTCGCCCGACGAGGTGCGTTCAACACCCTCTGTGCCTGTGTGTTTGTCTGTCCTGTGTCTCCCTAAATGTGCCAACTTCTGCTCCATCTCCTTATTGCGATCTGATTTCTATCCATTTTGTTTATGATATTTCTTTTAATTTACTTGTCATCGAACTTGTGAACTGTTTGCGGTTTATGCCTTGTCTGTCTTTTGTCTTTTTTCTCTCTAAATGTTCTAAAGTCTGATCTATTGTGAAGTTTTTCTTATATATCTTATTTCGACCTGATTTTTCTTCTTATTTCTTTGTCATCGAACTTGCGAACTGTTTGCGGTTTATGTTTTGTCTTGTGTCACTCTAGATGTGCAAAATTTTGATCTATTGTAAAGGTCCTCTTTCAATCTTATTTTCTTTCAAGAAATCTCTTCTAATTTACTTGTCTTTTGTTTCTCTAAACGTGTCAAAGTCAATCTGTTGTAAAGCTCTTATTTATCTGATTCCGATCCTATTTGTATCCATTTCAATTTTAAATTTAAATCAAATTTATTTGTCCTCGAACTTGTGAACTGTTTGCGGTTTATGCCTTGTCTTTTGTCTTTTTTCTCTCTAAATGTTCTAAAGTCTGATCTATTGTGAAGTTTTTCTTTTATATCTTATTTGGACCTGATTTTTCTTCTTATTTCTTTGTCATCGAACTTGCGAACTGTCACTCAAGATGTGCAAAATTTTAATCTATTGTGAAGATCTTCTTTCGATCTTATTTTTTTTCAAAAAATCTCTTCTAATTTACTTGTTTTTTGTCTCTCTAAACGTGACAAAGTCTATCTGTTGTAAAGCTCTTATTTATCTGATTCCGATCCTATTTGTATCCATTTCAATTTTAAATTTAAATCAAATTTATTTGTCATCGAACTTGTGAACTGTTTGCGGTTTATGCCTTGAGTTTTGTCTCTCTGAATGTTGTAAATTCTGCTCTATTGTGAAGTTCATCCAAGATCTCCTAATTCAATTTTATTTGTATAAATTTCCATTATGAAATCTCTTGCTATATGGTACTTATTGAACTTAACTTGATTTTCGACTTCTCTCAAGCAGCGCAATCGAGTTTCCAAGCTGCAGGAGGACTCTGGCGTCTCCAGTCGCAAGGGCGACGATAACTCCAGCTGCAATCTGCATATGAACAGCGAGAGCACTGCCTCCTCCATAGAGAAGAACCCGGATAATCTCAGCCAGTCGAAGGAGGAGTTCAGCTGCTCCGACTACTCACGCAGGTTAACACTGAACACTTGACAATTTAGCACTAAGAAGATTCTAATCTCAAGCTCTTCCTGCAGCTACAACGTGACAAACAACGGCAACGAATTGAGCGGCATTCGCATGAATTCGCCGTTTCGCAATCTCACAAAGCATTTCAAACGTCCGGATTTCCTGCGCAGCCTAAAGCGCAAGATCAATTTGGTCAATCGATCGGAGCACATGTCCAGCATGGAGGTGGATGCATCCGGCAATGCCAGCAGCAGCACAGGCCTAACCCAGGAGATTGAGATACTGAATATTGGCAGCAGCACGCCGAAGAAGCGCAAGGCGCGCTCCTCGCCCATACGTGGTGTGCTCAAGGTGCGCTCCCTGTCCGACGAGGAGCTGCACATGCAGCATCTGCTGGGCTCCGAGTCCAACGTGGCCAATGTGGTCTTCTCGACGCCCGTCTCCTCGCAGAAGCTGCCACGCCGCGACGGCGGCCTCTTGGGCAAGCTGAAGGCCACACGCTTTGCGCTGCCGCTGTCCACGTACAAGAAGAAGCTGGACAAGGATGCCAAGGAGAAGCTGTTGGGTGCACAGTATCACCTGAAGCTGGCCGATGATCCCACAATGTCGCCCATCAATCACGGCGTCGGCAATCTGCCAAAGACTCCAAAGAACAACCAAATCAATACACCATTCCGCACTCCAAAGTCGGTGCGACGCGGCACAGCTCGCGCTTCCAGCGAGCGCATCCTGGGCACGCCTGACTATCTGGCGCCGGAGCTGCTGCTGAAGCAGGGACATGGTCCGGCCGTCGACTGGTGGGCACTGGGCGTGTGCTTCTATGAGTTCATGACGGGCATTCCGCCGTTCAACGACGAGACGCCGCAAAAGGTGTTTGACAACATTCTCAACAAGAGTGAGTATCGATATCGATCTACTCCGCCCATAATGTTTTAAAATATCTTTCGCTTTGCAGATATCGAATGGCCGGAGGGCGGGGAGGCCTTGTCAGCTGGCGCTATGGAGGCTGTGGAGCTGATGTTGACCATGGATCCGGCGGAGCGACCGGCTGCCAAGGAGGTGCAACAGATGCGCTACTTTGCCGGCATCGATTGGGAGAACATTGGGCATATGGAGCCACCGTTTGTGCCTGCTCCGGATAATCCCACCGATACGGGTTACTTTGAGGCACGCAATAATCTGCAGCATCTGCAACTGTCCAACTTTGCATTGGATGAGTAATAGTCTTAATTTCCATTAAGTGTTATTTATATTCATGTTTAACTGTTCCTATTTGTGTTGCATTCTTTTGTTTAGCTATAAATTTTTGTTACATTTCGGTTAGTCCAATATATTTATATTTAACTTATCGATGCTTTTTGTATCGTTCGATTATATTAATACTCTCGATTTTAGAATATTGTAATCTACTTTAAGTATGCATGCGAAAATGAATTTGAACATTTGCAACTCTCAAAGATGTAAACATTCATGTAATCGTAATATTCTCCAAGATTTTATTGTATTTGATTGCAATTTTCGAAATAGCATAAATTTATCACTTTACTTTTAACTTACATCTATGCATTTTCAATGAGCTCATGAATTGTATATATATATTTATAAATTGTATAAAAATAACACTACTGGCTGCCACAATGTTAATTACGTCGCTTTCAGCTTGAAGTCACAGTCCCACACCTCCGGAATGGTCGTCAGATAGCTCTCCTCGTAGAACACATCGATCAGGCGACATATCAGATGGGGAACTGCCTTCAGATCGGGCATTGTCTGCTCCTTCAGAATGCTCACGGCCCTCACGATCAACGGTTTGACGTCCGTGAACTTCTTGTTGGCCAATAACATGGAGAGTTCCCGCATGGCGCTCTCGTACTCCTCACAGGGCAGTCGCAGATCACGATGGGCGGGGAATAGCGAGAAGATTACGCAAGCCAGGCAGCGAGTCAAAACTTTGCGTCTGCGAAAATAATAGAACAGATATAATAGTTATAATAATAAATAGAATAGTCTATCAACCTGTTTGTTATAATCTCCGATTTGAGCCCGATAACGCCCAGCAGACCATCGCTCCAGCTCTCGGCCTTGGTCGAGGCGATCTGCAGATGCCTGGCCAACATGCAGAGCGGTTTCTTCACGGCCTGTGAGTTTTGCAACAGATTGCAACCACGCGAGACAATCAAACCCCAGACGAGCGCCAGGCGTGGCTCTGTTTGCGGATTGGTCTTCATGTTCTCCAGCAACTGCGTCAGATCCTGCAGGAACGTGATCTTCTCCCCATCCGTCTCAATCTCCTCCAGCTTGTAGAGCACAAAGACGTGCAGCGAAAAGTAATAATTGCCCTTCATCACCGGCATCAATTCCAGCTTCGGCAGCGACATCTGCAGTGCCTCGAACAATCCCTGCCAGCTGGGCGAGTGCCAGGGCGCATTTTCCGATCTGCGGAAGTAGCACTCGATGCTCGACTCCAGCAGACTGTATATGCACGATATATACGTATTCAGATGGCCAATGGCGGGCAGGGCAGCGCACATTACCGGATTTGCCGCAGAGCATTGTGATTGCCAGCGTACAAGTGCCTGGATGTGAAGACTGTGAAAGATATTCATGAGTTACAGGTTTCTTTAAAGATATATAGTGTTATACAAGTCTATTTTGGATGCAGCTTACTTGGAGATCTCTTCGCTTTGGGTCTGCGTAGGTGCCACAAGTTCGAGCATAAGATTTAGCGCCTCCCTACGTTGCTCCTCCGGTGTGCGCTGCTCACTCGATCCGCTAACGGCCTGATCCAAGCATTCGAGCAGTTCCAAAAAGGCTTTGGTAAAGCTGCGTTCCCCCTCCTTGGTGGCCAGGAGCTTTTTGTGCTTCGCCCCGCAGGCTCTCTGCATGCTCACAATCGAGCGTGTGTAGAGCATGCGTTTGGCGGTTGCTTGCAACACGGTGCCACCTGTCGAGCTCTCTGGCAACATGGCGCAGGCAACGCGAAGCAGACTGAAAATATGCCAAACGATTAGTGGAATCCATAAGATGGGAAGAAAAGGGTATGTCCTTCAAAAAATGTATCAGTTCTGTTATGCATTTCGGACTCCGAATAAAACATTCGGAATGGTTTGACCTCTTCGGTTTCCGAGATTGGTAAATTTGTCAGAAAATCATTTTCCCAAATTTTGGAATAATATTAGAGATTTCAACACCTACTCTAGCACAGCACGATCGGCGTAATTGCTCTCGGTGGGCAGCTTCAGCACAATGAGGGGCTCCACGGTGGCCAGAAACCATTTGAGCAGCTTCTCCAGCTCGCTGTACTCGACCAGATGCCAGGGGTACTTGATGCAGTCCTCCAGTATCTTGCTGGTATTGGGATGCATGTGAATATTCGGCTCGAATGCCATTTTGATGAAGATGCCAAACAGACGGGACAGCAGGGGCGTCGAGTAGTTGGTGTTGGCGAACCAAGTGTTCCAATCGATTCTGATGAATATGTGACCTAGCATGGCATGCGATTCGGGCACATAACGCTGCAGACTCTCGTAGAGCAGCTCCACATGCTGGGCAGGTGGCAGGAAGCGTTCCCAGGGCAGCATGGCCAGTCCCTCATGGATGGGACCCAAGACATGACTACCCACATGGAGCTGGGCAAAATGATGTATATACCAGGCGAAGATGTGCTCCAGGATCTTGTTCGACGAGGGCAGATACTGTATCACCTGCAGTATGTTGGCAATAAACGATCGAATCATTAGCTTGCTGCTCTCCACATGCCGCTCGCTCCAAGGCAGCAATATCTTGCCCTGATCGGGACTTAGCTGGCGTATCCAGTGAGCCGCAGAGCTGGCGGCTATGTCGGTGTGTTCGGTATAGGGTATCAGCCAGGGTGCATAGGTCTCCACAATGGAGCCGAAGACAATGTCGCTAACTGCAAAATAAAGCAGAGTTAAATTTAAATTGAAATAGAAAGTTTCAAGCAGATCAGTCGTGGGAAAGGCTGACAGTCGAGCAAATTGTCTGCTGCATATCTTCGCTGTTTCTTATCTCATCGTGATGCAAGCGCAGCATCGAGAATGTCAGACGCCCAATTACAAGTTCGTCTAACGAAATGTAATGGTTTTTCCATTGGGAAATCCCAGAAAACCCAAGTTTAAGGAAGCTGGGAACTTACTCTGATCAGCTAGCATCTCCTGATAGCTGCAGATAGCCGCTGCCAACGTGACGTGGCCAAAGCAGGTGAACCACATGACGAGCGGCTGACAGTATTCCTTGTGCTTGGGGTAGAGTCCGTGCAGTCCGTGGTGCAGACGCTCCTTTTGGAAGTGACGCGCCAGCAGCAGCAACGTGTCCATTGCGGCCTTCAGTGTGAACAGCTTCTGGCGACGAGCAAAGTCTTGACAGAGCTCATGCAGTGTGGTTTCATTGCTGCTGGTCGTGAGTTGAGCGCTGTTGGCGCTCTTCAGCAGCGCGTTCAGCAGTTCGAGCAGCACCAGGGGCATCAGTTTCTGATCCGAGATGCGATCCAAGACCAGCTGCATGACCTCGCCATAATGCTGCGGAAAATCGTAGCTGAAAATGTGCACCAGCTGACGACGGAATTGATCCTGTAGGAGACTGCTGTCTGGCTGGGACCACGACTCCAGACCTTGAAGCACCAGCAACAGCAGGCGATTGATCTCGCTCAGTTTGGGCTGATAGGCATCCAGCCAGCTGGGCAGATCGAATTTGGAGAGCAGCACAAACAGAATCTTGGTGTCGCAGCGCTTCAGATGCGACTCTATGAGAAATTGATACATTTCCAGGAAGGGTTCGGGAGCAGTGCGACAGGGCACAAACACTCCCGCCAGCAGCTCAACCAGATCTCCACGTTTTAGAGCCAACTTTAGCAGAACCAAGCCCTGTTCCGACTGATCAGCTTGAATGAACACCTGAAAGACAAAACGTGCGTTTGGAGAAAGAAGAGATTTGCATAATTATTTAACTTACGCCCAGTTCTTGGACAACTTGTGAGTAGAAATCGAATGTTGGCTCAAACTTCATGGTCGTGTCGGTCATATTGTCCACCATGTAATAGAAAAACTTGACGCCCACAGCCAACGCTCGCTTATCGGACTGATTCAGCAGCAGTTGCTGAATGCATCCGCCCACTTCCTCAATGGTCTGAGCAAAGCCATCCACATTCAGCGCCAACATCTCCTCCATGAGCTTATCGTGACGCTCCCTGTTCTTCTGCTGCATGCCGGCTATCTGATCATTGCGACGTATATGCTCCGGGACTACCTCGATCTCTGCTGGACGCGTGCACTTGCGGTTGAAGAGCAGCGACTCGCATTGCTTTCTGCGCATCTCGGTGTAGGGCACCATCCGGTAGAGCCCTGGCTCTCGATCCAAGTAGTCCAGATTCAGAGCTTTCAACTCGGAGCTGCTGTTGTGAAATTTGCTGCAAGTAGTAAATAAATCAGTAAGTAAGTAGTATAACAACAACGGAACTGCGTTTCAGCTTACTTTGCCGTGCTGTTCAGCTTCTCTATGCGTTTCCTAAGTTCGACCAGCGTCTGTCCATCGATGGCAAACTTCCCGCACTGTTTGGGATGACTGTGAATCGGCGCTGGCAACCGTTTGTCGTAGGTTGTCAGGTTATTCTTGATGCGCTGAACCACCGGCAGGCGTGGCTTTGCCTGCAGCGGATTCCTCAGGGGCATATTGCCGTGCCGTCGATAGATCTTGGCGGACCATTGATCCGCCTGCTGGCGTTGCAGCTTTCGCAGATCGCTGGCTAGGAGGAACTCCGTCCAGTGAGCGACGTGACCGCTGAACAGCTCACGCAGCTTCTCGCTGTTGTATTGTGCCGGCAGTTGGCCGGTATCGCTGGAGAATCGATTGATCTGTGTGTCCTCCAGCCAGAGGGCGCAGCTCTGCATGAGCTTGGCACAGCTGCGATACATATGAGCAGCTGCGTCCTCCTGAGCGCGCTTTGTGGCAATGGCAGAGCAATACACCTCGGCCGATTTCAATTGGGTCTTAATCGTTTTCATGAGCGTCACATTGTGCTCGTAGAACTTGTCGGACACGCCATAGGCATCATTGAAGTTTCGGTTGTCGCTTTCGATGGGCACACGCCACAGATAGAGCTCGAAGAACTTTTGACAGACAATCGGAAAGAGCGTATGCGTGGCGTCCATGCTGGCCAGCAGCTGGGCGTACTTATAGATGACCAGCTGCTGAACGGGAAACGCATTTGTCTTGCTCAGCGACAGCGTTTTCTTCAGCGCTGCCTCAACGGTTTGGGACGTCAGCTGACGCAGCAGCTCTGGCCAGATGCGTGTGTCCTGCAGCCTGAATTCAATCTCCAGCAGCACCAGATTAAGCCAGCAGTACTGCGGCGATATGGAGGGAATGCGTGAGCTCACTTGGCCACCAAACAGAGCCTTCAGCGTGGACGACTTGGCGGGAGTTTTCCAGTCTGTCGAGTCCTAAAAAAAGGGAAAAATATAGTTTAAAGTGAGAAAGGAGCTACAGTCAGAAGTAACCGAATGAATTATTGAATATTGAATTAATGGGTACAGGGTATAATAAGCGGAGACTATCTTTATCTATCTATCTAACTTTACCTTGAGGTAGTTATAGAAAAACTCGATCGCCTGCACGCGACAGTCGGCGAACTGATACGAGATGCGCAGCATTTTGTCGAGCAGGTAAAGCACGTGCGTGTTCTGCGCCCAAGCGGGCAGCGCGGTGAAGCAATTGAGCCAGATATTGATGAGATTGAGCGGCGAGCAGAGGCCATAGCTAAAAGCCGAAATAAATTAAATTACAGAGAAACAATTGAGAGGCGTAAACATGCCTGGTATAGGAAACAATCTGGTGATGCAGCATGTTGTCCAATAGCTCCAGTATGGGACCCACTAGATTCGCATAGACCATGTCCTTGGCCAGCTTCAGATACGTTCTGTCCGCATTCAGCAGCGTCAAGAGCAGTTTCTGAAAACTATTCATAAATTATAAGTAATCTGCTTAAAGCGCATTTGCTAGCCGCTTTTACCTTTCGCAATTCGCCAAGGTGTCGGGCGTCTCCAGAAACAAGGGCACAATCAACTCCAGGCTACGTATGACCGCCGCGTGTCGATGATCGCCCAGCAGTTGCTGCAGCAAATCGAAGCCGTGTTGACAGATCAGGGGTATGGAGTGACCATGCAGACTGACCAAGACACCAACGTATAATGCCATTGGTCTGTGCTCGGTGACGCCCTGCCAGATCATGTCCAAACGCTCCAGATCGGGCACAAAGAGCAGCGGCTCGGTGGGATGCTGCAGCGTGCGCTTGACGGACTCCACGCTCTGGTCCATCAGATGCAGACGCAGCATGGACACCATGCGCCAGCACCAGTTGATGAACTGCTCCCGGCTGGACTGTGTGGAGTCGATGAGCGAGGAGACCTGACGCACGCTCTCCGAGATGCTCGAGGCGCCCACCAACTCCGGCGCATGCTTGGTGATCGCCTCCGTCACCAGGCAGGCCATGCGCACGTGAATGTTGTGCGGCAGGCAGAGACGACCCTCCACGTCGAAGCCCCAGTTCAGATGGCCAATTATCACACGCGCCAATTGGTTCTCCGGCGACAGATAATCGAAGTGAAGCAACCAGTTCGACAGCAGCTCGAAACTGTCCATGCTCGGTCGCCAGTTCTCCAGCGGCAGCGCCTTGAACAGATACGCCGCCTGCTCGGTCTCCGAGAAGCGCGCCTTCAACTGCAGCAGCAGGCAGTCCAAGAGACCCTCATAGGCCAGGGTTATGTTGACCAGCGTGTCGCGTGCGGTTTTGTAGCAATACTCCCGCGTGCTCTGGTGTATGTAGCCAATCTGCAGAGCATATTTGTTGAATAAATATTCAATTATTATCGTTTAGGAGCAATATTTGGCAAATACAAGCTATCGAGTTTTTCGATGGTCAAAAAATGTGGTGTCGTACGTGATGCGAACCTCAAATACACAACGTTTGGTTCTAGAACCCACAATTTTTGTTCAAATACCCCCGGGTATAGTTCTTTATACAAATCGTTTAGAAGGAAAATTTGGCTTATAAGTACAAGAGTTCGTTTTTTTCGACCTCATACTTAAGTATAAGGTATAAGGCCAGAAAACCACCTACAAAACATAATTTTTGCTCATAAAATCCACATTTCTTGACCAAATACACCCATATTTGGATTTTTATAAGTTATTTTTCAATACAAATAGTTTAGAATCAAAATCTGGCAATTACAAGAAATCGATTTTTTTGATCCACTACTCAGAACCTAAAAAACCTGACTGCTGATATAATCCACATTTCTCTTCCAAATACACCCTGATTTGGTTTTTATAGGTTATTTTTCAATACAAATCGTGTAGAATCAAAATCTGACAAATACAAAAAATCGATTTTTTTGACCTTCTACTAAGGTCCAACAATGTGGTATCAGGCCTGAAAACTACCTAAAAAACATAATTTTTGCTCATAAAATCCAAATTTATGTTCTAAGTAACCCATATTTGGGTTTTTATAAGCTATTTTTCAATACAAATCGTTTAGAATTAAAATCTGGCAAATACAAGAAATTGTTTTTTTTAGACCTCCTACTTTGCTGCTGCTTACCTGAAAGACGGTGAGACAAATGATGCGTATGAGCGGCCAGTCCTTGGTGGGATCTCGTCCAACGGCCATCTCGAAGAAGGCCTGTAGCAGATAGTACATATCTTCGGGTGCCACATCCGCATTGGCTATATCGAACTTGCTCCAGAATTCAGTTTGATAAATCGTTTCCATATCTGCAGCCACTGGCGTCGTCAGATCACTGGGGAAGCCCACATTGAGGTAGTAGAACAAATGCCAGATGATATCGACATTCAGAGTCGCATAGGGAAGCGTGCTAAAGTACTGCCAGGTGCCCAGATTTCGTGATCGATAGATGTAGCTGCAGGCGCGTACCAGCAAAGCCTGCACCTCCAGCTCAATGCGATCGCTGAGATCCTGGGTTTTCAGCAGGTTATTAGAGCTACAAGTGGGACAAAGTCATAACTTGGGCTTAAAGAGTCGGATACAGTTGGTAGAAAGCAGACAGCTTACAGGAAGAGCTCGTGGTAATCGGAGACGTATTGCAGCGAGTGCCGCACCAGACGTCCGAGACGCTTCGCCAGCTGCTTGTAGCGTTCCTGGTTATAGGTGAGCATGCCCTCGCCCAGAGTCTCCACCAACTGTGCGAAAAAGGCCACCGTGGTGAGCATTTGCTGTGGCGTAATCATGTCCGGCTCTATAATATAGTCATCTAGGAACTTCTCAATGCGCATGGCAGATCTGAAACACAAAGTAAACATTAGGCAAAGTAATGTAATTGTTTAGATTGTTAGGCGTACGTGAAGATCTTGTCGAAGGGCAGCTGATTCAACAACGCTATCAGATCGCTCTCCTTGACTCCGGCGTACTCTCCGGTGGGCGTCAGCGTGTCCTCGCCATCAGAGTCCAGCACAATCCAGCGATCCCCGCCAGTTGCAGAGCCCGCAAGTTCTTGTGCCTGGCTCTTGAGATACTCGTTGCGCTTTTTAATCGGCAGCAGCAGAATTTGCAGCACAGCAATGCTGTGATTCAGCTCCGGCGAATCCAGCGCCAGCGGCAGCTCATTGGGCTGCATGCCCTTGGGCTGCGGCTGTCTGGGTCCCATGCCCGGCAGTTGCAGAAACTCCGCTGCCCAGGCGCCGACGCCGTTGGGACATCGCAGAATGTTGAAGAGCAGAAACCAATGATCCTCTTTGGTGGCCAGCAGCAGCTGCAGAGCCACCAGCTTCCTTAGCCAAAGCTTCAGATCCGCATCAAAGATCTGTGAAAAATCATTACGATAAATTACTTAATATAGATATAATTAATAGATGTGAAAGGATTTCCTTACCGCATTGGGACTGGGACGTCGTGCAAAGCTGAAGAGAATGCAAATAGCGCGTCTCAGCTGCGCCACGCACTGCAGGGCGGAGGCATCGAGTTGGTTGTGCAGCACCACCGCTGCCTGAGGATCCACATGGGGATACGCCAGCAGCTGGTTGACTATCTGATCTATTTTGACTTTGGTTATTTTTGCCGCTATCAGGTTTGTGGTATGCCTGTGGCACACCAGCTCATAAAGGCTCGCGAATACCGCCGAGACGGATTCCAGTTTGATGCAGTCCACCTTGATGGAGCTGTAAATAAAAATTTTTTATTTTATTTTATTTTTTTTAAATGCCTTCCAACTATTTTTATGTCCAGACAATCTTTTTGTACTCTGTTAGTTATTAGATACTACTATACAGAGTTGGAATAAAGTTAAGAGATTAATCTATTCAATTATTGAATTAGAATCAGTAGGAAGGTAAATCAGTTCCCGAAACCCAGTTTAACCCTCGGAGGGTGACTAAAAGAAATATCTTTTGTACAGGTTCAAGTCTATCCTGATGTAAAGATAATTGAAATATTGAGACGCCCAAACGCAAAAGACGTATAGGGTATTTTAGTGGTATAGGGGTTATAAAATTCCTTCCCAAGGATAAATAATACTTACTCGTAGGTCACGCTCTCAGAGAGCAGGACGTTCTCGCCACAGTAGGCGCTGAAGCTGCGAGTCACGGGCTCCCGCACCCAGACCTGCTGCTGCAGCTCCGCGCACTCCCTGCGCTTGTCCTGGATGTCGTGCAGGGTGGAGGAGAGTTTGCCCTGCAGGCTGTAGTACTCCTGGAGCGCCTGGTAGAGCGGATCCGTTTCGCTGGACTCCAGCAGCGTGTTCATGAGGAACTCCAGCTCGAACTGCTTGGCCAGCTCCAGTTCGCAGCACTGATAGATCTCCCTCAGCTGCTGGCTGCTGAACGGCTTCAGGTGGCTGCTGGTCAGCACATAACCGGGAGACCTTGCCACCTGGGATTTGTAGACCACCTGGGTTTTCTGCTCCTCGGTAAGCGCGTTTGTCAGTCGCAGCGGCTCAAGGGTTGGATATGCCACCAGAGGGGCGCTAGGGAGGGGGGCAGCGGGAGCACTGGGCGCCGATTCCTCTACATTATCTTCAGCTGCGGATGCGGATGTGGATGTGGATGTTGTGGGCGCAGTGGCCAGCGGAGCAATTTCATCGGGCACAACATCGCCAGATATATAGCAGTCGTGACTAATAATCGCCTCGGGTTTATTGTACAAAGCTGCAACGCGCTCCAACTCTTGCAACAGCGACGCATTTTCCAGCTGCCTTTGTTCGCTTTCATTGCTTATTGATAACTCATTGTTCTCCTCTTCTTCTTCCTGCTTTTCTTCTTGCAGGCGTCGATCGTTGGACGCCGCTGATTTTTTTGTTTTCTATTTGATAGTATTATTGTTTGTTATTTACATATTCTGGCTATTTGCATAATTACTCACCTTCTTGGGCTTGGCCAAAGTTGCCATTTTCAGCTGTATAAATTATCTGCTGCACTTTTATCTCTGCGTCTTTGGCATTGCGTTTCGCCACTAACAATAAAATCCCCTACAAAAACATCACAAATTGACCGATAGCGATGCGATAGCCAGCACTCAGTGTTGCCCAACTGGCCTTTTTCCAGTCAAAATATTGTGCACTTGTAAAATATATAACAATGGTAAGACAGTACAAATTAAAGACAATAAATTATAAATATGTACCATCTTAACATTTCCCCTTACTCTTTTCTATTTTGGTTTAACCTTTTTCCGTCAAAATCAGTTATTGTCTCAAAATAAGTTTGCTGCACTGTCAGCACTGTCATCAAATCAAACAGCTGTGCATGCAACTGGTATCGATAACAAACAGGTGTGTGATGGGCAGCACTGAACGGCTTGAGTTCGCAAGCTAGCAGCTACACATGTTCGACGGCTCGATTGGAGGTTTGGAACTTCGCTCGACGTTTGTAACGTGTCTGTTCCCTAGACAGGGGAAGCATTAGAAACGTTCGCTTTGCAACTGGGAAGCAAGGTTCGGACGATACCTCATACATGTCCACAATAAGGCAACGCTTAGCTCAGACACAAACCGCAAATTTGAAATTTGTTTTTGCTCAAGCGAAAAGGTAAACAAAACAAGTTGCATCGAGCAAGTTGCAGATCAAACTAAATTTAAAATTTAGGCGCTAAATTCAAAAACCTACCTTACTTTAATTGTTAAGATGGTAAACAAAATACAATTAATTTCAAATTAATAAAACAGCAAAGCTGATTTCGTTTGTGTTGCTTTATTTAAATACAGTTCTAGTATAATAAAATATTTTTGAGCTAAAAATTCTGTTGTTTTGCATTTGCTTACAAATTACATAAGTACATACACATTAAAAATTGACATTCTACAATACGCACGCGGAACGCCTGCCAAACACAATTCTCTATACGTATTTATATATATATACTCTTGTACAATAAGTAATCACAGCATCTTTATCGACTTGACTTAATTCTCTCAATAATTGAACTAAATTACGCCTTAACTTACGCATTACAAACTAACTAAAGACTTAGATATATTTTACGAATATGATGTACTTTCAAAACGTCAACTTTGAGCCTAGTTGTCGATAGATGCCCGTCTCCCCAGCGGGCACGGTATCCAGTTGGATCCTGCTCGCATTACAAATGGAGCTGCGATCTTCCCCAGAAGTTGTGAAAACTGTCGCTATGGGATTGCTCTTCGCTTCGGTTGGATCGAAACCATGATTGATCTTCTCCTCCTTGCAGGTTGTGGCCGCGGATGAATTGCTGCTGCTGCGCCTATTCAGACCAGACTCCTCTTCGTGCTTGATGTAGTAGGGTTTGGGAACATTCAACCGCTCGTAGCAGCGGAAGATGATCGGATGAAGGAGCTTGGCATCGTACTCATCATCCGCATGCTGGGTGAGGCAACTGATCAGAGTGCCGATCAGAACCGTCAGCGCTGTTCCGATCAAGCTGTAGTACATAAAGCTGATAGAATAGAATGACTCCATGGCAGTCCTAGGGTAGAAATTGGCATTAGTCACATATATTTAGACTTATATGGAATAGAATTTACCTCTCATTGGTCACTCTGGGCGTGGGATCCACATAGGTTTGGTTGTATCCATTGATTGGCGAGTGTCTTAGGAGCCAGGGAAGCTCATCAAGTCCGCTGCTGGGTTTGGCAATAGATCTCGAGAAGGTGAAGTTGGAGCAGCCCTACAGTTAAAAACAATTAATTAGTATTCCATGTAGCACTTTTATGGATACTAATAGCAAGAGATCAATAATATTGATAGTAGCTCTTACCTCTGTCGAAGTGGGCAGCATATATGAGGGTTTATCAATCGTCATACCGCCACCGATGATCCAGAGCACAAAGGCACAGGCGGTTATCATGCCAGCGGAGGTGCCCTTCCAGTTAGCCACTGGCACCATCATGGCCAAAATAAAGCAGCCGAGCAGCGGTCCAGAGGTTGCTGAGAACACCAGGAGTGAGGACTCGATAACTCCAGAGAGCAGACCTACTCCAAAGGCCACGCCCATGATGATCAGACCGCAAACAATAGTCACAATTTTTATAATTCTCAGCTGTTGCTTGTCGCTTAGTCCTTTGAATTTGGGCATCTGGGACACGAAATCTTCCCAGCAGACCGTAGCCAAAGAGTTAAGGTTAGACACCATCATGCTGGATAAATATGCGTAGGTTTATACTATACTATATAGGGCAGTTGAAAAGAGCGTCTACTTACCAGAGCGCACCATTGAACAAAGTAGCCATGAAAATACCCACAAATCCGGGCAGATATCCGAGTTGATCCTCCACGAAGAAAGGCAAAATCTCGTCCGTTTTCTTGATATATCCCTCGGCAAAGGGATCGCAGCTAATGTACGTAGAGTAAATGACCATGCCCGAAAGCCAAGAGAGAGCAAAGAATAGAAAAACTATCGGCACATTGCAGATCATTACACTGAAAAAATAGCAAGAAATTCAAGTTAATAGGTCGTATATCGTTCAAGTTACTATCGATAAGTATCGATTAAAAAATGAATTGATCGACAAATCCATCTTTAATTATTGTTTATTTTCGAGTGGCGAAGTACAGTTAAATTATTTGAAAGAATTACTTACTTGCGCACTTCCTTGAGCGACTTGAGGCTGACGTAACGCTGCATGAAGTTCTGCTGGCATCCAATCTGGGAAAGCGACATAAATAGTTGCCCCAACCAGGCTGAGGTGGTGTCAACACGCACGGTCAGGTCCCCGGTGAAGTTCCAGAAGCTCAGGCGGCCTAAGAAGGAAGACGAAATCGAATTCGGTGAATATAGCAAAACGCATTTTATTTGCATGATATTAGGTATTGAGTATTGTATGGAATTCTTTAATATTGCCATGTGCGCATATTCCCAGAATATTGACAATTGGCAGAAAACTAGAGTTGTCCTTTATAGTTCATTTCCGAAATTTCGTTCAATTTGTGGTAAACGTATCGTTTTGTAAACTAATCGGTACTTTAAAGATTTGTTGAGTGAGCGATTTTCAATCCATAATAAAATCATGGGTGGAGAGAAATACAAATTTGTTATATTAACGCTTGAATGTGAGTTTTTTCATTTTGTCATTTTAATTAACTAGTTCGTAATTTGGATGATAGCTCACATTTGTGCTCGTGAAAATTGACTATAAAAAAAAAACAATGTTTCACTAAAGTGAAAGAGGTTCAAAGAGTAAATAAGATTCAGAGTCGGAGAACGATATTCAGAATCAGTGAATGCAAATCACGGAGCTAGTTCATTTGTTCACCTTAATAGTGGTTCAATTGATTCGAATCCGAACGATGCGACACAACTCTCAGTCTGATGTGACAAACAACGCGCTGCCATCAGACATTTATTACTGTCGTCACGCAGTCGCTGCTGTTGCTGCTGGGATAGTCTCCTGTTCATCATCAGGACAAGTTGTTTTTGTTTTGTTGGTGTGGTTGTTATGCTGTTTTATGCCGTTTTTATCATCATCATTTATGTGCATAATGAGCCGACGCAGCAGACAACAGCAGCAACAACAACAGCAACAGCAGCAACAACAGAGACCTAAAATGGATGCCATTTTAATAGTCATCATTCGTCAGCATAAATATGTATGAAACTGGAGCGCACGCACGCACACACATGCAACGAGGGCTCGCTAATAAGCTGCCATGATCAATCGGAGCTAATCTCCCATTTGCCCAAGAACCCCCCCTTCCCCATACCCCACCCACATTGATTGCCTACCATTGTCGCGGTTCAGTTGATAAACCTTCCTGGGCCCTCCGCTGGCGATGGTGCCCTGAATGCAAACCGCAACCGTCACCACCAGAATCGTTATAGTTTGTATCACATCCGCATTGATGGCCGCCTTCAGACCGCCCTGCAAGAGGAGACGAGCAAGCAATGAAGTCCCTTCCATGCCGAGCACCCACTTGTACCTACCAATATCGTGAAGAATATGCAGATGACGGACATGCCCACTATGGACGCCCAGTAGGGTATGCCGATGACTGCCGACAGCGCCACGCTGGGCGTGTACACCGTGATGCCCAGGTTGCAGATTTGCCGCACAATGTACGTGGCGGAGGCGAGGCAGCGGACGGTGCGGCTCTTGAATCTGGAAATTGAGACGGAGAGTACACTTAGAAAAATCTAGAATAAGTTGTAATAGGAAATAAACTTAATTACAATCTGTTCTACCAGAATTTCGTTCTTCGATGAAGAACTTTTATCAACGGAAATTCTTGATTAAGTTTTCTTTCAGTGTAGTAGTACAGCTAATGAAAAAGGAACTATTCTCACTAAATCTAAATAGAATTTTCGATCTAGGACGAAGAACATTTAACTCCAGACTTTCTTGAGTCATGTACAAAACTCTTGACGTTTCTTGCAGTGTAGTGGTACAATAACAAGGTGCTCAGTGGTAGCCGGTAGCTCGATTTACAGCGTTAATTAAGGTGCTGCCTTGGCGTATGGATGGTATATGGTGCAAGGTGGGAAGGTGAAAGGTGTAGGGTGTAGGGTGTAGGGTGTAGGGTGTAGGGTGTAGGGTGCAAGGTGTATGCCTTTGCCTTTCATTTATTTACTTTTATTAGCTGCGTTTATTAAAGTTTTAATGGGTTTTTGCCCTTTTTATGCCCGCACACTTCTTTTTTCATGATTTACTGCAGCTGTAAAATGAGGGCGCTTACAATACGCGCTAGGTGGCAGAGCTTAGAGGGTGGGCGGGCCGAAGGCGTGCCAATTGCAGCTCAAGTTGCCGCCGTGCCACAAATTTACGACAAAAACAACAATCAAAAAATTATATACATATATAAATATATATATATGTATGTGAAGAAAGAAGAGCAGACGACGCTTTTGCCGGCTTCTAACCAAACGCGAACAAAAATTGGCAAGTTCGTAACTCGTTTTGATTGCTTTTATAGTTGTGTCGGGTTTTTATGATACTCCTCAGCGCCTCTGGCGGCACATGGTTATAAAAATTTGTGTGTTAATTTGATGCAAAATGCGCGACAAGGCGCCAAGTGGGCCGAGCACTGAAGTCCACATTTGGGCGCTCCTCGACTCGAATGGGAGTACTTAGTTAACCCTACCCCGGAAACCCTATACCTGACCCCCTGGGGATAACTTTATGTGTTTAATGCGCTAGGATTGCACATAAATTGCTGAAATATGCCTCGAAGCTTGAGTCTGATTTTTCCTTCTAGTGTAAAGCCGAGCAAAGCTACCATTAAATTATAACGTTTATAGTTTTAGTACTAAACATCTCGACTGAAGAATTCTTGTTAATTTCCTCTTACACCCTACAGTATAAATAAAACCCCTTTTGAAGCTCATGTGGCTAGCACGAAGGCACTTGATTAATTATTACCAATTAAAACTGGTAAATTATGATTGAACATTTGTGCATTAATAACGCATGATAAAGGACAAGTTGACCCCAAAATGACTTTTCATTGTGTGAATTTCCCAACAAAATCGTTCACAACAAGCTTATCAATTCATCAATTTATAAACCTATTACACTATGGAATATGTGTGTCTAAATGATACGAAATGACAAATGTCAAACCATAAACAAAGTTGGCTGGACAACAAGCAAATGCTTTCTCCATCATATAGCCTTCATTTCAGCTTTTCACACTGCCATATCTGCAGTGGGTACAGTAGACAACAAGTAGGGACTAGCAGTAGGAGCATTAGCAGCCGAATTATATTACAGTACACTGAGGCACATGTGCATGTCAACTAAGCTGTCTGCATAATCCGGAGTGCGTTCGAGCTTGTAGTGGCCTTATTGATGACACACTAAGTGATTAATAGCCAAAGACAAATACATATTTATTGGCCTCTGTTGTCGACAAGCCCAGTCTTATCTGCATGCTAATACTGTTGTTCAGTCATTTGAATGATTGAACCATTAATGGCCAGTGCAGCAGGTGATAGACAACGAGACACGCCAGACACAGCTGCAAACCCAAGGCGCACAAGTCGATTTAAAGCAATTTTTTCATTTATTATTTCTTTTATTTGAGCCTGTACTTTATAAATGTACAACAGGGTCCATTAAGTAAGTGCAAATGAAACATGTTTGAAAAACCAGAGTGGTAAACCCCATAAAGTATTTATTTTTTATCAGAGCTCAATCAAGATCAGAACTGAGTCCGTATGAACACCTAGATCTCACAAACTATAAGAGGTAGGATTACCATTTTTCCGATGTAGGTTTTCCTATTTTACTTTAGCTTTTTGATACCTTTCCTCCATCGACTGCTAACCGAAAAAAAAAAACATTAGTTACAGTTTCAAAGCTACGGATTTACAATTAGACTTCAAATTTGTCGCAATTACGATGGAAACAAAGAACAAGTTCTCCTTCTGTTGGTAACGCTCGACTGTAGCCTTGCGCCCGACTGAACTGGTTTCATTTATTATGTGTTTTATTTGTATTACATTTTATTTAATGTGGGGCAGCGTCAATCAGCAGGCAAACATCAATCGGTCTGTCTTGTTGTATTTGGTTAAGCATTAAGCACGCTTAATCCATATTACATTCGTTTGTAAATTCATTGCGCTGTTAAGGCATAAGCCCGGCTTACAGCAGTTGACCATGTCGTATACGTGATGTGTACGCATATTTTAATTATGGCTGACACAGATGAATGCCTCTCTTTCTGTGTGTGCAAATAGTGTGTGGCTCATCATAAAAATGCGCAGGCATCAGGCTTTATTAAAAGCACATTAAGTACATAATATATATGCACTATATATAGTACTCACTTATATATAGCATAGCGTATATATTTATCAATTTGCTGGAGCTAATGATGGCCAGGAGTATGCAGCAGATGCTTGTGTGCCAGAAAGCACAAATTGCAGAGGCGTGTCAATTGAAAGAAAGGTCAGCATGGAATAGGCAAACGTTTATTTAGGCATTTGCACATGCTGCTCGTGTAACGGAAATTGATAAAGAAATGTTATTGTAGCAAAGCAAACACACGTATATATATCTGTACATAAACAAACACACACATAGCCAACAACAACATATTGAGAAGATTCACTTTTTTTCCTGTTTGGGGGACAGCAGGACATCTCATCGAGCTGGAGGCTCAACGCTTGCTTGCGGTCAATTTTTGCCTGATATGTCAATTTAATATGATTTATGGGATTTATTGTTTCTTCGTCTCTTCTTTTTGGTTTTGTTGTCTCTTGTGTCTGTGTTTGTTTATATGTTGTTTTGTTTATGTTGTTGTTGTCATTGTTGTTGTTGCTCGCTTGTAGCAATTGTTTCTCATTTAGCCTGTTAACATCGTGTTCATCACAATAAGTGCTCGGCTGCCTAGGCTTTCTCTGAATGTGAGTGATGACCCGAGGCTATCACAGTTGCTGTCGCTGCCTGGCTGCATGTCTCTTGATTGAGTGTTGGCTGCCACAGTGGGTTGTCTTTGTTATAGTTTAATTGATTTGCCTGCTAGCTCATTTCCCTTTCTCCCTCACCCCTTGTCAGCATATTCGTGCATGTTTGTAGCCGCATTCAGTCTTAAATTGCATTGCCGTATCTGTATTAAAGGAATGCACAGTGGTCGATTTTATAGGCCAAAACGAAACGAAAAGATTTTGTGCTTTTATTATGAGTTATATTTTGAAATTAAATTCAGCTTAAGCTTTTGTAGCCCATATTTACCATCAACAAAAATCCCAACTTCCTACGATTATTATTTCGATATTGCGCGTTAGTGGTTTCTATGGGAGCTATAGGATATAGTCAGCCGATATGGCCAATTTTTTTATAATATGTTAAGATTATTTTTCTTGATTTTTGGTGAAAATTTCATAACGATATCTCCACTAGAGAAGTATTTACGCGGTGTTTAATAACTTTAAATTAAATGCAAGCGCCGCAAAGTATGCAATAATTGCTGTTGCGCCCAGGCAGCATCCACCATTCATGCAATTACCACGGCAAGGCCACAAGGATGCACCACTTAACCACCTACAAGCCCGCCCCCGACACCGCACCCGCCCCTCCATTCATCCACGTGCAGCGTCAATGACCAGGCAGCCTTAACGGCGTTGGCAAACGATGCGGACATCGGCTCATTGCAGAGGCAAGGCACGCTGCCACTTGGAAGCCCAAACCCAGCCCTCTGCTCCCTCTCTCCCCTCGGCCACCCTTTGCTGGCATTACTAGCGAACATTTATTGAATGCATTACCTCTCAGTAAACCCGCTTAAGACTGCCTTCGCTGCTGCTTCACGCATTTGCAATTTGCTTGGTTGGAACGCATCATTTATCAGAGTTGGGCAAGCGGGGGCGTTAAGCCAGCTTGCTTATGGACAAAAGCATAAATTAGGGGACCAAATTTAATACAGGCGTACAGCGGGCCTAAGGAGAATAATGCCAGCCTAATCGCCGCAGTGGGAGCTTACGATTGCTCTGGTCCATTGCGTCGAGTTAATTTTATAATCAAAGGCGACTTCCAGCTGTCATTTGGGAGTTGCCGTTTGATTGCATTAAATGCTGCGCATAAATAAACATAATCAGTCATATAAGTGTTAGAAGGCTGGCCAAAAAAAAGCCAGAATGGGTGGAGCAGATCAGTCGGACGCGCACGACTGTAGAATACCCTGTACCCAATATTTGAAATATAATTTAAAAATTAATAAATCAAAAGCGCTTGGTGTAGCCATTTATTTCTCGCACTGAAATAAGCAAAACTTTGATGCAGCATATCTCTATTAATTATGGACCGATTTTAACAAAATTTACGGACGGACAGACATTCTGATCAAGAATGTATACATATTGTGGGGTTTGCCGTGTCTACTTATGCCTGTTACATACATTTGTGCAAAGTTATTAACCCTGTTTTTACTTATTTCATGTGTATAGGGTATAAAAAAAAAAACAAAAAGAAAAGTGATAAAAATCAAGCATACGTAGGGGAAGCCAAAAACGTGTTAGTGGCAAACAATTTTGTTGCCTTTGAATTGCAAATCGTGTCGGCACTTAGTCGCTCCTGCTGCTTCCGTCATACCAAAAATGTCTTTATTTATGCGTGTATGGGGCATGGTGTATCCACTTGCCTTTGGGGCGCACTCTTTTATGACGGGGCCATCGCTGTTGGGTGACGTGTGCCAGGCACTTTGTGCGACCCTTGTACTCGTAAATATTCAAGCTGAATTCAAATGCACTCACCAGCAGTGAGTGCTCGACCCCGCCCTTCCCTGCTCCCTTTTGGGCTCTCTTTTGTTGTGCTATTAAGTGCTAACAAGTGTCTTATTGATCCGCAGCCAAAACAAGCGTCAAATCAATTTATTTACTTGCGTGTAATTGTCTCGAATCGAATCAAAGTGGAATTCATTTCGTATTGCAACCACACAAAATGTTGGCACTCTCTCGCTGCCAAGAACTTTCGTTAGCCAAGCCAACCAACTTGACCATTGAACTCGTAGTGTGAGCAACAAGGCAAAAGCCAAAGAACATGGCGAACACAAAACAGAAAGAAATGAAGTAGAAGCAGCTGAAGATGAAGAGAAATAAGCTACAAATCTCGGCCAGCAAATACTCGTAGCACTTGAGCTTGAGCTCGAGCTCATAAGACACGGAGGCAAAGGCCATGTGCTGAGTGGCAGACGTCACTTGCGACAGACGCTGACAAGTCTGCCAAGTCGAAGCCTTACGTATGTATGTGGATGAGAGTGAGAACGAGGATATGAAAGATCCCAGCAGGAAATGTATGCGTGCATTTGTTACCTAACTGGTAAGAATATCAGCCGAAGAAGAATGTAGTTCAATATATTGTTACTAATGTTTATCTATATTTATTAAATTATTTCCAAATAATTCCTCATTAGCTAATAATATTCAATTTTTTATGTCAGGAATATTTAGAGAAACTTTTTCATCAAGATTGAAAAATGTTAATCAAAATTTGTCGCCAACAATTAATATAAATGGAATACATAGACCTCTTTATAATATACAAATTTATCTACACAAATTCTGGCTTCAGTAATCATTATCAACCAATGCTATTTTATCAATATCGGTCCATATTTAAGAGAGATATGATGTATGAAAGTTTTTCATATCTTATAAACAATCAGTTGCGTATGTGAGTTGGCACCTGCATTGACGGACTAGTTCCGATTGGCGTTTGCGAATTAATTACTAATAAAATTTCAATTGTTTATAAAAATTATATTTTTAAGTTGGTTATGCTGTTTACTATATCTAACTTTTTTAAAATAATTTATTTGCTTCATTTATGCTAATTCACATTAACTTTAAATACGCTGCAACATGTGTCCACATTTTTCAGCCTGGGTTGAGTTTTATATATATTTTTGATAAGTTTTTCGTTTTGTTGTCTAACTGGGTGACTGGGCGCCTCACACACCCGTGACTGGGTGACTTTGTAAGTGTGTAACTGGGTGACTGGGTGACTGGGCGACTGTCAGCGCGGGCTGCTGTGGGAGGCTGGATATGATGATGGCTGACAGCAGCAACACGCGCTATTTATAAACATTATGACACAAACGAATTGTCATACAATTTGTCAACAGCGAGCACAAGTGTGCCAGTGTGTGTGAGGGTGCTTCTACTTTCCTTTTTTGTTTTTTTTTTGTTGCGACTCTGTGTGTTTTCTTTATGAATTCAGCAGGCTTCTTGATGCTAATACCCTAACTACTAGATGGCTTAATCTGTGAGTCGCAGCACGAGCTTTGCCTGGGTTTGGAGTAGCTTTTGCAAAGGCAAGACCAATACAAATTTGTCTTAAAGTTCAAGTTTAGTCTGTGCCATGTTCAACTCTACTTGCTAAGTGAAACTTTTTCATTTTTAGAGTATCTCAAAGCTGCTCAATTTGAATGATAACA
Source organism: Hypselothyrea guttata (assembly GCA_035045125.1). Classification (NCBI taxonomy): domain Eukaryota; kingdom Metazoa; phylum Arthropoda; class Insecta; order Diptera; family Drosophilidae; genus Hypselothyrea; species Hypselothyrea guttata. The sequence goes on from JAWNNJ010001499.1 coordinate 92,688, forward strand.
TGTCTAGTTGTTTTGCATTGTCATAGCTTGTCCTTGTCCCATCTCTTATGTTAGTCATTGTCTTTACGAGGAAGACAGACGCGCCAGAGACTTGCCAATTTGTAGCATATTCACTTATCGGCCCATGCCGACTTGTCTGCTCGCCTCCTATCCTCTTCTCCCTGTACTTGTCTTCATCTTCATCTTTATGTTCAGGCTTTGTCTTTTCCTCTTGCCGATTTTGATGAAGTTGTATGCATAAACATGTCGCGACGCGCCAGTTGCGTTGACAAGCGACAATGAGGCTTCAAATTTGTAACAACTTTTTGTTGTCCGGGCAACATCTTGTTCTTAGTTCCTTATACATATATCCCTTTTGTTGAGGGTGTGTGTTCAATGTCATTTGGTTGTCATGAGGCTAAATCGCATATGAAATTTGCCATCTGCTTTCATTGCTAATCGCCTAAGATTGATGTATGCCAACTATTATTGTTCTCTCGATGTAATTAGTTGTAGTACAATCCTATATATGCTTCAGCTGAGAATATTCCTCTGGTATCATAGGTTAATTTCTTCAGACATTTTCTAATAGCAATCAATCATTTGCCACAGTTTAAATAATTTCCCAATCAGTGGCAGAGTGTTAGTTCAGCAGTAGGCGCTGCCTGCTGCCAGCTGCCAATTAAATTTGAATTAAAATATGCCAAAGTCCCTGGACCAACTTCAGAAATTGTCACAGGCTGTGCGTGCTTGAAGCGTTTTGTCAGTTTTTGCAATTAATTGAATTTTGTTGTCGAAACTGCAAACATTTGATAACAAATTAGTTTACTAATTTCAATCTTAAAAAACAATTAGGCTGCTCGGCGATAAGCATGGCGACAACTTGCGACAGCTACAGACTCGAGACGCCACCTGGGAGTCGCGGGGACCTGCTGTCCTGGCAGGAAAAGCGCAAACATACATTTATATATATATATAAATATATATATAGATTATTTGCTTGTGCCCTTGTTTCGGACGCTTGCTGTTTGTGTTGTTCATTTTTTTGTGCTTTGTGTTTTGTTTTTGTTTTTATTTTTCTAAAATGTTATTCAAATTTATTTAGCTACGCAGCGAGTCGTGCCAGAAGCTCAACAACATCCTGTCCTAGCTGCTCTGGTCTTCTGCTTTGGTCTTCTTAATGAGGAATAAAATTTGTGCGGGCTCGGGCGATAAGCAGAGGCATCTAACTTGTCCTAAGTGTAAGCAGTTGGATCATGAACGTGGACGACTCTTTCGAGTCGCATTTGTGCAATTAAAATGAATGTTGGAATAACAATTTTCATGTTGTCGCCTTGTGCTAATTAAATGCCCCATTTTGCTTACTCTTTCCATGTTAATAACTTACCTTAGATCGATGTACTGATAGACAGAGGTGATGCCCAGGTTAAAGTACACCGGCACAAACATGAAACAGACTATGGGATAGGCGCTCATCATACCGTACACAATCTCCCACATGGCCGAGCCGCGATAATACAGCTCACTGGGATATCCTGTAAAACCAGATGCATTTTGAAACAAGTCAACAGACGTGCGCTCCTACTCACCTAAGACCGAACGTACGCCGAGTGTGCCACGTGCTATGGATATCATAACTGCCACAATGGAGACACCGCCGGTGGCAAAGACATAATCTGCCTTGCTGCGCTGCTTTGTCTTGCCGAAGAGGCGCGTCCAGAGTGGTCCCAAGACGGTAAGCGCTATAAACACCGCAAACATGAAGTAATCCCAGCCCAGGGTGCTCAAATCCTTGGCCATGTTGCTGCTGCAAAAATGTAGAAAAACACAATGTACAAATGCAAAAATCAAATACCAAGTACCAAGTTTTCTGGTCAAAACACAAACTCGAGTGCAGCTCACGTGAGCTCATTCCCGCTCTCTCTCTGTCTCTCTCTGTCTATCTCTATCTCTTTTGACGCTGTGTGGGTTTATTGTCAAAACGTTTTCTGGCACAGTTGAACATGTGCATATTAGTCACGCTGGGAGCACATAATGCTGCCTCCCCCACCCTGTCGCTCACCCAGCCTCTCAAACTTTAGCTACATTGTTGCATATTCTCAGGCGCGTGGGCAGTTGCTGCGGTTGCCCCAACTCAGCGCTGTTACACTGTTGCCAAATTCGTTTTTTCTCGTCAAATCTGGCTGAAACTGCGAGCAGCAAGAGCTCTGGATTTTTTTGCCATAAATAATTTAGCTTTTTTCTGCTTTTTCTTAAATTTAAAAAATTAATGTTTAAATAAGAAACAAGTATAGATCTGTCGTCCTTATGTCATTCGAAATTTGCCCAAAACATCTTTAATTTATAGCAAAAAGTTTCTATAACCTTTTGTTGCATTCGATATTTTCACAGCAATTTAAACAAATATTTTAGATAATTTTTATTTGTTAGCCAATTAAGCAATTTTAAATCCAGAAAGTGAGTAGCCGTAGTCGTAGTCGTACTCATCCTGAAAGTAGTTTTGGTTATTGCCGTTCCCGATTTCCGCCGTAAAGTCCGTCAATTTTATAAAAAACTTGGAGATTTATTAGGTTCTCAATTATTGTTGAAAAGCATGAAAAACTTGAAAATAATGTAGCCATTTTATGGATTTAAACAATTTTGTAGATATACTTCTGTGCGTTTCCCGTTAAAAAAAATGAAAAATTGAAAATTGGCAACACTGCTTTTATATATCATAAGCTAAGCAAGCAGAGAGTGTAAAAAGGGAGAGAGAGAATAGAGAGCGACAGAGAAAGAGAGAGTGAAGAGAGCAATATTGGCGCCAGGGCAAATGAGTTAAAACAAAGCAAAATGTTGCGCGCTACAAAATTTATGGACTGTGTCCTTTGCTCGTACTGCTGACATTTGTATGCATGCCGGGCAGGCAATGTGGCTTTACCTCCACGTAAGTGTCTCTATCGGTATATGTATATGTGTGTGTGTGTGTGTGTGTGTGTGTGTGTGTATGTGTGTGTGTGTGTGTGTGTAGTCTTAACTACAACAAGTTGGCAGTTGGTAGTTGGTAGGTGGTAGTTGGTAGTGGGCCACAAAGCGCGCAGCTTATGTGCGATTTGGGTTGCAACTTTGTGTGTTTTTACTTGTACTTGAAGTCTGCACAAATCCAACTGTTGATCTGCTTGTGTGCAGGCAGCAACAAAAATATTATGATCTTAGCAAAACCTCCCAAACACTCCTTACAATTTAAGTTGCCACAAAAAAGTCTGTAAAAAACTGGTAAAACACCTTTGTATTAGCTAACACAAATGGCTAAGGATAAAAGGCTGGCAGACACAAGAAACGACAGACTTTTTCTCATAAAAACATAAACTAACAAGACAGCAACAATATTTGGTGGGTTTCCCGGCAAATGTTACAAAAAAATTTATAGCACAGGGTTTAAGTTTTATAGTATACTCAGAATATTATTGTAGTTAGGATGAAATTGAGAAATTCAGTTCATTATATTATATTTTATATTTTTAGAATTTTGTTGTACGACTTAAACTCCAATAATTTTTTGCATTAACAGTATAATTATATATTAAATGACGGTTGTGTTTTCAGTGTAGAATAACTAGGTTTAATATTTGAATTTCAAATCTTTTTGGTCTACAATATTGTATGTCAATTTAAAGCCCATGTTTAAGCTTCAATTATCATATTTCAATGCGGTATTATCACACTTCGTAAACAGAAACCGACCTGTATTTATTTAACATTACAGACTACAGATTACAGATTACAGCTCTCCTTAATGGCCTGGCATTTGTTTGAAAATATTATCTCAAATTACTCATGCGCCCCATTAAATGGGCATCAATGGCAAAAACTGTAAATTTAATTTGTTGCTGAGTCATTCGATCATCATGATGGGCATCGTTAACTGTTTTGATGTCCAACTAATTGGCACATTTACCATATGTAACTAGTTGTGTGTGCGGGTCTCAGTGTGCTTCTGTCATTTGGCATCCTTTAAGCTTTTATCTGACACTCTGTCTGGCTTTTGTTTTGCCTTTGCCCAACAAACTATTAGTCATGTTTTTTCAGGTTTTGTTCCTTTGTCTACATATTTGTGTTTTTTTTTTTTTTGTTTTTTTTTGCCCTTATTCCATTTTGTCCATGGGGAAAGTCACATTTAAACTGTGCAGCTGCCCAGAGTTGACAGCTGACCAGTGAGAACTGACCAGTTTGCTTTTTCTTGGCCATATGATAAGCAGAAGCCAAAGGGACCAAAAAGGTCCTGCCATTGTGTGTGTGAACTTGTGCGCAAAATGTTATTTTCTGCTTGCTGAGCTTAAGCAAATTATCCATGTATTGCTAACGCTTTGTTACCTGCTCCAGACTCTACTACATTTGCGGTATCGCGTGGCACACCCACCAAATTTCCAATAGACAACCCACGACAATATGGGCACATTTTCATCTGCTGTGCTGTGTAAAATGTTGCCAAAAAACTAAGCCAAACGTATGCATAAGTAAGCAGGACGCCCAAAACCCAAACACCCAACTCCAAACATCCAGCTGCTGCTTTTGGCTTTCAAGCAGCGTATGACACTTGAAAGTTGCACATGGCATATCATAAAAGTGTCGCTCAAGTGGCCCAACCATGGCAATCGGCAAGTGTGTGGAGCTCACATCATTGCCGCCATTCCAATCCTGGCATTCCTCCCTGACACTTGCAGTTAATATTCATGCACTTTTGGCACAGCTTGAAAAATTATACAAAACTTGGCGACATGTGTGTGGCGATGAGATGACGAAGGAGTCGTCGATGCCAAGCATCATAAATTATAAACCAGCTTGTAGCAGCAGTTACAACAGCAACAACAAGCGTAGGAAAGGACGGAGCGGATCAGTCGAATGGAGGCTACAGTTGGACGTAACTGACAGCGAGAAGACCCTGTATTTTGTGTTTCAATAATACACAAACAGTCCAGCATATTGTCTCTTACATATCCTTGCTGTTTCGTATTTCTATATAACCTACATACCGAAAAGGGTGTCTTTAGCTCTTGAACTCCGAGATCTACGTGTTCATACGGACAGACGGACAGACAGACGTACATATCGACTCAGCTCATTGCTTCCTTTTATACAAACTTAGTGGACCCTTTTGCACTTTTTTAAAGTACAGGATTTTAAAACAATCATATGGCATCCTTGATACGTTGTGAATCTTCGTGGAGCGCTTGTGTATGCCTGAAACTGACAGCCACAATGGAAACTTATTAAAAAACGGAAGCGTTTGTAAACGCAAGCAGCCGAAGAAGTAGACAGCGTGAAACGGAGAAAGACAAAGGCAGATACAGAGATAGAGACGCAGACAGAGAGTGCGATTCGCATAAACAAAATTTATGCCACTCATGAAATATTCAACATGCATGAGGCGGCACTACTAAAATTCCGCCCGGATAATGCGCCAAAAAATTGCGGGCCAATGAAAATATCAAAAAGACATTTGCAAAAGAAGCTGCTACTTAATTTACCATTGATAGTCGCTCAGCCACGCCTCATGTCTCTCTATATGCTCTTCGCTACTTTCCCAATGCCATTTTTAATACTCTCCATTTTGTTGTTGTTGTTGTTGTTGTTGGTATTGTGCTCTGGCTATTTTCTTGCGCTGCTGTTTCCGCCTTTGGCTTGCCCACTGACAAATTGAAAATGTAATTTAGCCAAAGTGCAGCATTGCGTTGCATACTTTTCTGCGCCACTGCCACGCCCTTACCGCAAGCACACACACCCCCAGAGCTGGGGCTTGTCTGCTTGGCTGGCGTCCAAAGCAGGCCAAAGGACGACAGAAGTCGCCGCCTCACTTTGGCTTAAAGTGCCCGCCGTGACGTAAAACGTATGAAAAACCATGCACTTTTTTCACCTTTTACTCTACACAGACACACACACATATAAAACCTGCATGCTTAATGCATGATTTTGCATTTTTTGTGGCAAGAGGCGGGGGAATGGACAGTTGACCATTTGGCCAATATGGGGTCAGGCCGGAGCTTGATCAATTTTTATGACTTGCACTGGGTAATTATGGTAATTGTCTTGTTGGCTTTCACCTCGGGTGTGGCCCAGTCAAAGGCGCTTGGAATTGAAAAATTTAGTTGTGCAAGCAACGTAACTAAATTAAAAAGTGAATTAAAAAGCTTTAAGAAAACTAAAAAATTAAACTAGAAGAGAATACGCCGAAAGTTTAAAATGTATATGAATATAACTTGTTAAAACATTTTAATGATATCAAAACTTTTTTAAAGGAATTCATGACAATCATAGAAACGCTTTTCGCTTAAAATTTTTAATATTCAAATAACTTGCATTATTTCGCCTGGAATATTAAATACTGAGAAAAATATAAATTATAATGCTAAAAACGAAATGAAAGGCAAACTTTGCTAACAAAGCCTTTTGCATGTCAACACAAAAGAGCTGAAATGAAGAAACTACGTGAGAATTATGAAAAGAAAATAAAAAACTATACAAATATGTACGTAGTTCTATATGCATTATTTACTGGACTGAAAGGGGCATAAATGGAGCATAAGATGGCTATGGCATAGTTAAAACTAAAATGCACTAAAATGCACTTAAATTACTTACATTTTACGACAAGCTGTTTATGAAGTGCTCGTATTTCAGGATGGCATGAAAAGACTAAAACTAGAATTATGAGGTACTTGACAACCCCTTTTTGTGGCACAGGTTGGCAACAAAGTTGCCTTAATGTATGCATTTCATTACAATGCATAAAACTTTTTAACGCTTGCTGCAACTGCAAGTGCGTTTGGCTAATTAAAGTGGAAGGTGGGAGCTGCAAGTTTTGAGATTCGAGCAGATTTTGCCAATCAAAAATGCATGGAAATGTTGCAAAAGTTGTTGACGATGGCTTCTCGGTTTACCCAAAACACGCTTGATGCCAACCGTGGGAGGGGATAACTTTTTGGAACGTCCAATTTCCCCTCCCACCTCCTTGGCTTCCCGTTTCTTTGCGTTAATGTTGCTGCAATCGCGTTTGTCAGTTCGCTGGCAAACTGTCGCCTTTCATTTACGCCTTTCACTCACCACGCCCATTTTTTAAACGCCCCTGAATGGCGTCCCAAGTGCAGTTAAGTCAAGTGACTGTACAAGTTAGTTCGGTTTGGTTCTGTTCTGTTCTGTTCTGTTTCGTTTGCTGTTGCTCGCTGGCAATTCGCACTTTTTTCCAGGGTAAGTTTTCATCAGTTTTTGTTCTTCATTTTTGCCGCAAGACTGCTAAAAGTTGTTAAACACAAAACTTTGCCACTTAATACCAGTTCGAGTAATGAAATACGAGTCAGTTTGCCCCCAACACCGCTGATCTTGGCCAACAAATTGAAGTTGAAGTATGCGGTTCAGAAAGTTCTGCAAACATGCAACTGTTTCAGCGTTTTCCCAATGTTTTTCAACTCTTGCTCAACTCAACTCCGCTTTTCCCTCATTGCATTGAGCAATTGCTTTGTTGCGTTTTTCTATTTGTGTGGTTTTTGGCTTTCATTCGCCCCTTTGATTCTAAATGTTCGACGCTTAACACATGCTGCCCTTTGAATGCGTTTGCCGCTTTTGGGCGAAAAGTTTTCTTCAATTTCTTTTTGACCACGTTCACTCGTCTGTCTAATGAGAAAAGTCATTCGTGGGCGTTCGCTGCCACGCCTTCCAAGTGTTGTTGTTTTGGTTTTTTATCTCGTCTGACTTCAGCTGGCTTGCATTTCCTTCCCTGCCACAGTCGTAATCATTTATCAAACCGAACCAAAAATAAATACTTGGGCAACAGAATGTTTTGGTTGCCATTGCCGTTGCCGTTGCCGTTTACACTCCTATTTATCGTAGTTTTGTGGTTGTGGCTTCAGGAATAATGCCAATTTTTCAACTGCTTTGCAAAAGAGTTCAAAGTTTCAATTACAGCTCATTTTTCAGTGCACATAGTATCAGGCATATCTCATATAGCTTGGCCTTCAAATTGACTCTTGCTGAGCAAGCATGAATTGCCAGCTCTGTAGCTCTGTTTCTCTATTCATAACTTACAGTTTCGCATTTTATAATTTATTTGCAGCATGACTTTTACAATGCTACGGCGCTGCCTTCTCACAAAAGTTTCTCAAAGTAAGACACAATTGCAATTGTTTGCTTGTTTTTGAAGCTGTTGCCTGTCAAACAGTTTCGCAGCGCTACTGTCTCTCGACTACACTGTCACATTGTCAAGAAGCAAAGTTAAGTTATAAGTTGTAACAAGTTGTTCTGTCGAATAATTAGGTAGCAATCGCCGTCCCCCCAGAGCAATTTGCGGCAGTCCCTGAACCGCTCAAAAGTATGCTACGTAAATAAGCATGCTTTCTAGAGAAGCGCGCGCGCGAGGCAACCAACCACATGCTGTTAATTTGATCAACAGCATTCTGGGCATGCCACAACTTCGTGCAGCAGTTGCAGTTGCAACTGATGCCGCGTCTGAGGCAATTTAGTGGTCAGTGTCGTCGCTGTTTGCCACGGAGTTACTTTTCGCAGCGCTTTTCATGTTGCTGCGACTCTTGTGTTGCAAGCATGCACAACTAATTTCGCGTTGTTGCCACGTTCATGTCCACGTTACTGTTGCCACCACCGCACCACTCAACACTCAACTCGACACCACTGAACGCTACTGCTCTCGCTTTGTCGCTTCGCAGTAGCCAGTGCTTGTTGATACCCATTTAAAATATGAGAGGCGGGTATGATGGATTTAATTATCTAGTCAAAAATCTTTCAATTCCAGTTTTCATACTTATACAGCGGGATATGCATACGTCGTTTTTTTTAATACATTTTTGCTTAGAATTAGTCTGATTTCAGGTTAAAAAATAAACTTCTATTTAGGTTATCCTTTGTAGAAATCATATCAAGTTTGTATAGCAACCAAACGTAAAAACCTCATAAGTCACATCGATCCTGTGAATTGTATTAGAATCGGAAAACAAATAGCGAAGATATGTTACAGTCAATATGCTCGATTCGCTTTGAATATATTCAAAATCAAATTTTAGCTGAAAAAAAAAAATCAATTACTTTACAGCTTTTATTCAAGCACAAAATACAGGGTCTGCTACTGTCGGTTACGCTCGACTATAGCCTTGCGACCGACTGATTTGCTTTTCGTTAACTGTTTCTTTTTTGCTTCAGCACTTTGCCTTAACAAAGTTTTCATTACACGTGCGATGCAATGCTGTGCTCACTTCCCTTTTCTCACTTCCCACTTTTCTTTCTTTTTTCCACTCTGTTCCACGCTCAAAAGGTTCTCCGTTTTCATTTTCACCTGCTGGGCAGACAATGGACTGCGGTTCTATGCTCGGCGGCTCCTTTGCCACTGCGCACATTTCACAAATAATTAGGTTAGTTAGTCCAGGGTGTTGAGTGCTATGGCAATGGCGTTGACAGTTTTCCATATTAGGCATATTAACGCGTTTAGTGGTTGCCTAGCCACTTGTGGCTTCGCTCAACCACTGCCTGCATAAATCTGCCTAATTTTGTCTATTTCATTAAATTTTTAAGCACTTGGGCAATATCTGCTCTTGTGTCTCGATTGAACATCATCTCGAGTCACGTTGTCAATCGAAGTTTTTAATTTCCCAGTAGACTAGTGCGAGAAACTATCTGTTGACCTTGTTAGCAAAGTGGTTTTGCTTGGCTCTTGTAACTTGTAGTGGACAAGTTGAATTTAAGCTAAAATCTCTCTCTCGCATTTTCTTGCATTCTGGATTAAATTTACTTATAACATTTTGTGAAAACTTTGTTTAATTAGTTAAATCCCCTTACGGTCGTTTATCTTGCAAATTCTTTGCATTTTAAATGCAATTGTTTTTATCGGCTAACTGAGATAATAGCTTGTCTCAAGAATTCGTTACAAATTCTAAATGTGTTTGGTAATTACTAACTTAATGATTTTCTTGTGTCATTTTACAATGTCATTATAAACTATCTAATCACTAGATTACTTGAAAAGCTCTTGGAAATGGTATAGGCGTTAATCAGACTTTGGTATGAAATATATTTAAAAGCTTTTAAAGCTAGAGGTGAGAACATTTTATTTACTTATCTTGAGAAGCGCAATGAAATCGGTTGATAAACACAGAAGATATTAAACAAAGATTATTTTTTAATTTAATTTTCAGTTTCATATATTAAAAGAAGAGTATTTGGTAGACGTTGCAACTTATGCGCAATGAAATTCATTTAATTTCTTTGTCAATGAAAGCTCTGCATAATGTCAATGTTTATTAATCAAGTCACAGGATTTAGCACTTTGATTCTGGCGCCTAAGCTGACGTACTTTATGAGCCTCAATGTTAATAAATTAACCATGAATACGCCGACATTGAACACTGTCAATGAAAAGCTCTTTTTGTGTATTCTTTTTTGCTGTCATTGCCAGACAACATTTAATAAGCGGTCACAGTTACTGAACTTGGGCCAATGCACTGTCTCTCGCTGGTTTGGTCATCAATTTGCATTTAAGCGTCCAGGCATTGGGGTTAAGTAAACTATAATTTGTCTTGTATTTCATGTGACACAACAAAAGGACACTAATCATCGTTTAAAAAGCTGCCACTTGACAAACACACACACAGAACCTCACCCAAGTGATTCTCTCTCCTCTCTCCTACCACCTGCTTAATTCGTTGGCAGTTTTTGTAGCTTTGCTGACTAATTGAACTAATGAAATGTTTTGTCCTGGCACAGGATCGTTTGTCCAGCTTATTGTGTCCCTGTTTTTCTCTCTATCTGTGTGTGTATGCGTGCGTCTGGCAGTTCAAATTAAAAACCTCTTTGGCCTCCTTTGTTTACACAAAGGCTGCTTTGCCGGTAATAAATTAAACTAGCTACATTTTGTCACCAAGGAATTGCTCTAAATGGATATTTATGTCGCTCTGCCCCATTTCACAGATCTTTGGAACAGGTGCCCACTGCTGTTGGGTACTTTGTCTTGTTGATTTCGGGTATTAGAGGATTTTTCGGATACTTTATTGCATATTTAAGCTTGACGTAGTTGCATTTTCATTATGCATGCCTGTCAAATGCCAATTTCGTATCGTTTGCAGGCGTTTGCAGCTCGGCCCTGTCAACAGTTTTGCCTTTGATGCGATTTTTGCAATTAAGCTGGTTGCCTCCATTAGAATTTCAATTAACCTTTCTAGTATGCCTCACCTGCATACGCCACGACCCTTCCTTCCAGTTATTAAAACTTTAATTCACTTAAGTTGATACAAAAAAAGCAACATACAGAAAGGACGGGGCAGATCAGTCGGGTGGAAGACTATAGTCGGACATAGCTGACAATGGAAAACCTTGCACTTCATACACAATAAGTGATAAAACCCCCTTTATACCAGTATTGGCCCTAAAATCTTAATTTTTCGACCGAATGCTGCCATGTTTAGTTTTTTCTGCCTAATTTTGCAACACAATTCGTTTACAAATCAAATCTTACGATTTTAAAACAAATTATTTTTTCACAAAAATTGCATATATTTAAAAAACAAATTTCAAAAATTGTCCTAAAAATTTAAAATTTTTTGATATTGGTTTTTACTCAAATTTTAATTTTAAACTCAAATGATTATGAAAAAACCACACCGCTTGAATTATGGATGAGTTTTGTTAAAAATATGCGCTTTCAAAGTTAAACAAAAATGGGTTTTCGTCGTCCTGATGAAGAATAATATTTTATGGAGGCTCTCACACTTTTTTCTGCCATATTTCCCACTTGCACAAACGTAATAAACCCTTTTCTAATTTTTTTAAGTGCAGGGTCTTGAAAGTGAAAGTAAAATTTAGTTGGCTCAGCGTTTTTCGTGTCATCTGCTGTGCTACGGGTCAATATGCAGATGCCCATTTCCACGCTGCAGCTTCCAGATAAGCGACACAATTTCTATGCAGGTAGAAGTGGCAAGTCGGCGCTGTCCTGTGGGGCATCCGGGCGACTGGTACTGCATGTGGCAGCTGCACAAATTGTTTGCTGCCAGCGAAAAGTTTGCTGGCAACAATGTAATTTATTTAATTCTTGTCTGCTTGTACTTTTTTCCGGCCATTTGGCCGTTTGAAATTGGCAACAGTTGCCCAACAGCAACAGCAGCAACGGCAGCAGTTGTCACGCCCCCCCACGCAACATTGTTGTTGATTTCATTTAAATTTATGCTAAATTGTGAGCTTAAAAATGCGTGTTATCCTTTCGACTGGCAGTTGTTGTACCAATTCTGGTTGTTACTCGCTGTTTTTGGGGCGTGTTTAGGGCTTAAGAGTAGACTCGACGCGATTTTGGCGCTGTTGTTATTTTCGTGCTTGGCCAAATTATAATTTCAAATGATTGTACAAATTATTTGCGTACAATCAGCTGTAATTAGCATATTTAATTATATTTGGCATAAATATTCATGAGCCCTGGCAAATTGCATTTAACAGTTGGCAAAAGTGTTGACAACTTGAGAGTACCAACAATTAAGTCCAAGCAACAAACTGCGGCTAATGATAAGTTTATTTCAAGACAAAACGCTCACCATTCTCTATCCTTCTGTCTCGCCTCGCGTTCTCTTTGAGCTCTGCGATTTGTCAATGCAAATGAACTATGCGAAAAGTGTAAGCAGAGGAAAATGAAAACTTTTCGAAAGTGGGGAAGCAGCAAAGTGGCAAAGCGTGGCAGAGCTTAAGCTCATCAGCGGCTGTCGCCTGGACGAGCGATTGCATAATTAATTCATTCATAGATTAATTGATTGTTGAATTAAAACAAACATAAGCAGCTGCAATTACAGAGAGCCAAGAGCGGCAACACGGCTCAAACCATTGTAAAAAATTGACACAACGCGTTAAATCAACAACGGACACAAACAAAATAAACACTATCAATATGCAATTAATAAAAGACTTATTTACATTTATCTTTGCCTCCCCACCACGCTCATTGTTCTTCTGCTTTCATACGTGAAAAATCGTCAATAAAAACATGCAATTAGCTCTGTGTACTTCAATTTCAATGTCACTTCATGTGGCAGTTTAAATTGATAAGCCATCATAACACCTACAATGTAGCAGAAAAAAACCAACAAGAAGTGTATTTATTTATGATGCTCTTACGTATACCCTGTAGTGTATACATTTTTCTTTAAAACTATTTAAAAAGGTTCTTGAATGCAATTTATTGGCCATTAATATTAATTGATAAAAGATTATCTTTTGTTTTTTATTCTTAACTTTAAATGTAACAAATTTTATACATCTTTCACACACTGATGATTTTCTATGCTCAACATGTCTTCTTCAAATGAATATACCCCAAAAGGGGTGTCTCTACTACAGAGCATGCAACCCCATTGAATGAAATTACTCATACGTCGTGTTTGACTGATGGGGCCTTAACGCACGTGTCAGCTGCGTTGAAATTTATGTGCGCTTTACAGTTAAATTCCTAATTAAAGGTAATTACCCAGCTAACCGAATGGCATACAGTTAAGTTAGAGTGGAATGCAACAGTTGGTGGCAAGTTAGTGGCACCTGCTGCATGCCATAGATGGCTGTAATGGCGGTAAATTACCCAAATTACTGTGTGGCAATAGCAATGGCAATGGCTGGACAATGTTCAAGTGCAGCATTGACAAAACTTGAAATTAATTTCACATATCAATTAAGCCGCTCCGTACTTACACGCATTACAAAGTTTTCAAGTGTAATTTACGTTTGGCTGAGGACAACACCAGAAGTTAGAGCAAGTTGTCATAATCAGAAGATTATGTTGCAACAGCAGCGGCAACAAGCTCACTTAATAACTTGGCAAAGCGTAGCAGCAATTACACGACATAACACAATGCCAAAACAACAACAACAAAGTTGGACAACAACAGCTGGTCCGGCAACAACAACAACAAAGTCACTTTGTGTTTATGCTAAAAACGTTGCACGTCTTGATTGACAGCAGCAGAGCACCAAGAGCAATAACAACAATAGCAACAAAGCCAACTATAATGAAAGTGTCCAGTATGTGTGTGTGTGTGTGTGTGTGTGTGTGTGTGTGTGTGTGTGTAGCTGTTGTTCTTGGGTCCCATTTCGGCCACATCATTTATTAGCCAAGTGGGCGTTGTTTGCCATGGCCAACGTCTGCATTTGTAGTTGTTGCTCTTACTGCCGCGTCCTTTGTCATAACTGGAGGGCAACTCTTATGCCTCCGTCTTACCCCGTTCATCTCGCTTGGGTCTAAGGTCGCCCGCATACGTAACGAACTTAAATAAAGTTGAGAGCCAAGTGAGTTAATTTGCATAGACTTCGGATTGCCGATGTTAGAACGGTTGCTAACTCATTAAGACCGTTGTCTGCCAACTTTTCCAAAATTTTGCCAAGGGCAAAACCGAATCTTCCGGCTTACGAAAAAAACAACAACAAAAACCAGAAAGGATGCATCAGATCAGTAGGGCGAATGGCGCAGTCGGGCGTAACCGACAGTAAAAGACTGAGTCCGTAGTTATATTTGTGATTTTTTCTGGTTAGCGTACGAATGAACGGAAGAGTTGTCAAAAATATAAAACAAATTGGATCGGCTTACTGCGTAGGGAAACCTACATACATAAAATGGCGTCTCTAGCTCTTATGCTTTCCGAGTTACACACTTAATAGACCCTTTTGTACTTTTTTAGAGTAACAAATTATAGCAACAAGAACACTTGTATTAATAAACCGTAGTTGTCTGTGTGGTTTACCCAAAATATTTGCCATGCTCATCCGTTGACAAAATATGTATATACGTTGTCATTTTCTAATTCTTATTCCAATTTGTTAGTATCACACCGGCTGCTCAAATGAAACTGTCGCTTAGTTTTTAAGTGCTGTCAAGTGAGGCTAAAGCAGATAGTGCGTGGACTGTTCAGATCACGTGACTCCTTTGGGTTTATGATAAATATTTATGCATTAAACACCTTCTGGAATAATGCTAAAATGTAAACACAAGTGTGTCATGAAGATTTAGTAAATGCTCTTATAGGAAAGAAAAAAGTGAACCAAGTTAAGAGTTTGTGGTGTTGACCTACAAATATCCTGTAATAGATATATTTTCGTAGTTTTTTTTAATCTTTATCTAAAGATATTTATTAACTCTTGAGTTTTAATTTCTAAAGTAAATAATAAAGTATATACTTGGAGCTTAAAATCCATTTTTGCTTTGCTATAAAATCTTAGCAAATCAGAAACATTTTGAAGTGGAAATTTGTTGTTAAATTATTCACATAAACTTTCTGTTTTTTCAACCAAATTTACACTTTCTACAGGTTATGTTAAACAGAAATTCAGCTGTGCAAACAGCCACAAAATATGATGGTAATCGCAGAAAAAATCAATCAATAGGTAAACTTTTACAGGGTGATGTAAACACTGAAACTCACATAATAGAAGATTTATTTGTAGTGTTTTAAAGTTGATTAAGGGAATACACACTTTGCACAGACCTTTCGGTGCTAAATATTACAATAGAATGGCGTAGGTGGAATCTCAGCTCTGTATTTATATGGTTTTTAGAGAGTAATATAATCGGGTCTCGGGCGACTCATTTTAAGTACCGTGAAAGTATTTGTACAAATAGATTTAAAACATCGTGAATGCAACAGAATAAGCAGGTGTTTTTACTATGAATAAACCATACTGTTTGCTTGGCCTTTTATTAGTTTGAAATACGTTATTAGTTAAGTGGAATCTCACCAGACGCCTAGTAAATATTTGTCACTTTATGGAGTTCTAAAAATCCAAAAATCGCGGTAGGTTATCTTACATCTCATCAACAATAACGTCAGACCACATCGAGAGCTGATAGTACAGATAAGCGGAGAGAAAACCTGAACTCTACAGTTGCATCGGAAGTGTTTTCACAGCTGGTGTTTAGGTCATAAAGCATACGCCGCGTTGCCAGAGATTGTGGACTTATCTTAATAGTGGGTAGTTAATCTGAAATGAAAAACGTTCTACGCAGAATGCTCCACACCTGGCGGTGAATGTCGCATCACAACACATTTTGCATTGAGGTAATCGAACTGAGAGCTTTGAAATGTGCTTTGAAATATATAACTGTTTGAATTCTGCGAGTGATTTGTTTAGTTCGACTTGTATGCTCTTCAGCGTAATTTATGGTACAGCAACCGCATAAACCCCTGAATAATGGGCCATAATTTAATTTTTTATTGCAAAACAAAAGTTAGCTAGAAATAATACCAAGTTCATAATTTTAAGTGAGACGTCGGCGACTGGTTCTGGATATTTTTGTTCTCTCTACAGAACTTCATAAATTTTCATTAGACTAAAATTGCACATAAGCCACAAAATTGCTGTTGTTGTTCTGTTTTTGTCGGCTTAAGCCACAGCCTAAGCTAAATTTCAGTATACGAGTGCGCCGTGCATGGAATTTATGTGCCACCCTCCGGGGTTAGTGTAAAGTTTTCAATGTATTAAAATTTACGTTTTGCTAAAAAGGTTTTAACATTTCTGATTTTTGATATGAACTCTGCAGTGAACTCGCTAAATACACTTTAAAAATCACCTTAAATGGGGTACAGCTGTTACATAACTGACGTCATTAGCTGAGTCACAATTGATCAAAACAGTTGTGGATACCAAATAATGCTTAAACATCTGTCTGATCACAATATTTGTCAATTAAAAAAATTCCCAATAAATATTTCGTCACAATTTTCATGAATTATACATATGCAAACACATATTTATTTGCATGCACTTAAAAGCTATTTTATTTCACAAGTGCAAGGAGAATTATGTGTTAATTAATTATAACTATGTTTATTTCTTTTATTTAACTTTTGAGTAAATCATTTTTTGAACGTTCTTTAAAAATTCATTTGATTTAAATTAAATAACCATGCAGTTCATATTGTAAATAGGTTTAACTTTCCTTCTTTTTCCGGTATGAAAATTCTGTTGAAAACAGAATTCTGTTTAAAAATTCATAAGTTTTGTGATGTGTGCAATGTTTTTGTTTAAAGTGGTAAAGTTTTTTTTTGCCAGAGGCAAGTGTAAATTTGTACAAAAACCGTGCAAATCAATTTGCAATGGCGCTCAGTCTGCGGATTTGAAGCGCAACGTAAATGTTTTTATTATTATACAATAGTTTTGATGCGGTTTTATTTATTTACCGAACAGAAAAATAATAATAACAACTATTGTGCAACCCAATGGAATAACAAGCTAAGCAAAGAGATTGCACAGTTTTTGCTCATATATAAATTTGAGTTAAACAAGAAAATCAGCATAAAATATTATGCATGTCTTTCAGTTAAATTTGTGCAGCTGTCGCTCTTCATTTGATGATTTTGTTTTTCGTTTAAATGCGATAGAAAAACTTTTATAATATTGAAAAATGGAATAAAAAAGCATCAGACTGGGAGGTATACGAAACTTGACATGCAGAAAACTCAAGATCAACTTTTCGTCTCGAATGTGGCATTTATATTTAATGAAATTCAGATCTATATTAAAGCCAATAAAATATTTTCAGATATTTGACCGATTCGCTTCAAATTCGAATAAGAAAACTACTTTCAACACTTGTCAATTATTTCAGGCTAATTCCACACATTGTGTATACCGCAAATTAAGGGAATTTACTCGCATTTCAATAGACTCAACAATTTTGTTTACATTTCCATTGCTTTCGTTCAAGTGTGTGCTATCATCTGTTGTCCAAATGCAAATACGTACTACGCCTATAAAATACTTAAAGCATTTAGAGGGAAACGTTTTATGAGTATTTAAATGCAGTCAACAACAATTAAGCCGAATGCTCTAATCATTAATATTGCTACCGGAGATACAGACTGGCGCCTGGTTCAGAGAGGGGAAGTAACACCAGCCGAGGCGTTAAAAGATTTATGCAATGTGATTAAAAAATTAACACATGACTTTGTTGGCTGCGTTTTTTGTAGCACCCATGAAGGCGTCTCTGATCTGCTTAGTCTTTAGCCAGTAGACGTACCTTTAATTAAATCATTTATGCTAATTTTCTGCAGCATCGTTAATAAAATTTCAGACAAGAGGGAGGTTTGGATAACTAATAGATGTTGCTGTGATGTTCAGGCTGTCGCTTTGTTTGTGACTTAATTGTTGTTGTAATTGGCATTTACAGTTTGTTAATTATCCCCACTCTCAAGAGGCTATTCTGACTGAAGCTGCTTTAGAAATTTACAGATAGAGAGAATGAAAAGTGTCAACATTTAAATAGAGTTAGAGTTGTGTAATACGGATGAGATTTATTCAGCGTGAACTGCAGTATAATTTTGCTTCAGGTGGCAACAAAAACCATATCTGATTGGTGAATAATAATAAATTGGACACTTAAAAGACGACCGGAAAATCGGAAAATTCGTATAACTTCAAAGGTCCAAGCCGATAAGCCAAAATTTTCATAATCAAAGGTTTGTTGTTTGTTGTTTGTCATTTGCAAGTTTGCATTGCACATTTAATTAACCTTGCAATTAAACACACAAAACATACCGATGTGTGTGGGTGTGTGTGTGTTTTGATAATGATTTATGGCTTATATAAAGTTAGCATGAAATCAATTTGGCACTGCAGTCAATAATTGGATGGGCGAACCTTTGTTACAAAAGCTTTCAAAAGCGGAAACATATTATTTGTTTAATAAGTTTCCTATTTGATAACTTTATAATTTAATTAAACAAATCACTAAAGACAATGGCCAAGGTTCAAATAAGTATTTTTAATTTTAATAACAATAACAATAACAAACGACTATGAGTATTTTTGTCAATTGACTTTATCTTGTCATCAGTTAACAGACATTTGCGTGTTTTTTGCGTGTCAAATGTAGCACTAGCTATTAAACAATATGACTAGCCTCTCACTCTTTCGGATAGATAACAAATGGGAATGAAAAATAATAATAAACACTGTCTATCATCACGTGAATCATGAGTGTTATTATTTTTGTCATAGAATTTTAAAAATAATTGAGGGAATTTCCAAAAATTAACCACAAATTTGTCTGATATCCATAAATCTTACTATTTTGTTAACTATTATTTGTTCAAGTCTAATCATTTGATCTTAAATGTCTACACACCGGTTTTGTTGAATTAATTTCTTGGAATTAAATTGTAAAATTTGTTTGCTGAATTTGTCAGAATTGTTTTAAAAAGAATTGTTATATATGTACTTTAATTAGTAATTATTTCAATTAAGCAACATATAATATGCGTACTTCTTTAATGTGATGTAAACATTTTTACGGGTTGACATCATTGCCAAACAAATATTGTTCAACAATGAGAAACAAGGAAATATTTCGGCTCTTTGTTTGGAAACCCCCTTGGCATGAAGTACACTTAGTTGATAAGAATTGTGTTTTTGAATATTGGTAAATTCTGAGCCAGACGAGCGTTTATGAATTCAACTGATGTGAACATCTGTAGGGCCTTGTAGAGCTTACAAAGTTGTACAGATTCTTTTTATCAACAAATTGAATTCTCGTGTTTGCTTGTTACTCATTTTATGAGCTTCTACACGGGACCATACGAGTGTAGATGTTATTGTCTTGTACGTGCGAAGCTGTTGAAAACGCCCTTCGCAAAGACCAAAAGAGAGGGGCAGAGATCAACATGTTTGGAAATGGTAAACCACTCACAGCCAGAGCCACTTTTGCTTCTACCACTGCACAGTGGTCGGTTCCATACGACAAAAATCGAAACAATTAAATTGAATTTTAACAGTTTAAATCAAATAGATCATCATAGGGATAAATTGGGTATTTTGATATAATTTAATAGGACCTTTTGTTTCCAAAAAGCAAAAATAAATACAAATATATTTAATATGCAAAATTTTAAGCTTAAAATATCTTTAAGATAAGGAAATTTTAAATAATTTACTATGATTATTACAGGATATATGTACTTAGTTGGCCGATGTGGGCAAATTTTTTATTGCATGTTTAAAATACTTTTGTTCATTTTCATAACGATATCTCCACTTAAATCATTTTGTTTGCATATTTTCATGCCACTGTGCACTGCTAATGACCACAAACCCCATAGTGCAGCATCAGTTAGTACAGGGAGGAGTGAGGGACAGTTGGCTTGGCATATGTTGAGGGGGCAGAACTGCATTGACTGATTTTTATTGTGACAAGCGCACGCTGTTCAGCAAATTAAACGACCAAGCCACAACAATAATAACAACAACATCAACAATCGCTCTGACAAGCAATTAAATGTATGTTGCAAATGTGGCCAAGAGCAACAGAAAAATTGGTAATTGCTGCAGAATTTTATTATGGCTCAAGCTGTATGGATATAGCCATCTGTGTGTATTTTAACTCTCATCGGACGTCGAGTGTGTCCCTTTGCTGAAATTCAATTTATACCGCACTACATGGAATTGTCGCTTTCCGTTCATAATTAAATATTTCTGCTCCTTTTAATTTCCATTTTAATAGCTGCATTTAAGGCACACAAGTGATAAATGTGCTGCGCTATTTATTGCTCAATTTATTAAATTGTAAAAATTATTGCAAACATTGAAAGTTTAAC
The DNA here is from genome assembly GCA_035045125.1 of Hypselothyrea guttata. Classification (NCBI taxonomy): domain Eukaryota; kingdom Metazoa; phylum Arthropoda; class Insecta; order Diptera; family Drosophilidae; genus Hypselothyrea; species Hypselothyrea guttata. The sequence continues at coordinate 113,252 of JAWNNJ010001499.1, forward strand.
CACCTGATCGGTTAAGCGCGTGATCAGTCGTCAGTTGAGTCTTTATTCGTATTTATAGACCGTATCACTGTAAACGCAAATTGCTAAAAGCGCAATATTTGTTTTGACCATAAAAATAAACGGAAATGAAGGTCAAAATAAATCGCATACAAATACTTTTAGTTTTTGTCATTGGCAAGGAATTTAAGCAAATAATAATAAATTAATCTGTGCAGCTTATAAAATATACAAAAGTCATTTAACAGATGGCAGGGATTATGGTCACATTAAGAATGTAATTAATTTAAATTCATTAAAAATGCAGAGAGCCACAAAGAAGATAAATAAATAACCACGGCAGTTCACAAATGAAAACTATCACAGATAAAGTGCAAAATAAAAAAAAAACAAAAGGAAAATACTCGCGTCATATAAATAATTAAATAAAGCACAACAACAAGTGCAGTGAGTGCAAATTTCCCATTTTCTCCACAATCCCAACGAGCTGGCCCCCGGAAAAGGGCGTGCCCCTTGCTGTTGTCTGTTGGGCTGATTATTTATATTGTACAAGTGCGGGACACGAGTATATGAATTTGCCAGGCCTACGGGTCAGTCCTTGGCCAGGCCTGCGGATCGACATAAATAAAATGGGCAAGTTTCTGCAAAAGAAACATGAGCAATACGTCGTATGGAAATCTGCATTTCTGCAGCGAAACTCAAATACGGTTTTGCAAATTTATTATAAAAGCTGTTCATGCTGTCATAGGTTACAAACAGCATTGTAAATTGCAGTGTATACTCATTTGTTAGTGTAAGCTAAATAATATTTTCCTCAGCCAGAGCAAAACGAAATCCGAGAATGGGATTGAGCATGGGAATGAGAATGAGAATGAAATTTATCTGCTGCGATTTATGGCGCTTCTGCTGGGGGAGCTCACAGCGCTTATTGGGGCATTCTGAAGTGTAGGGAGTGTACCGAGCGTCAGGCATTCTTGTTGAGTTCATAAATAGCAATGTTGCATGCAACATGCACTTGGCCAAAGGGTCCAAGCAGGGCCCAGTCAAGGTGCACTTGAGCTCCCCGGCTCAACTTCGCTCAAGTCAACTTGACTCGGGGCAGGCTCTAATTTTTATGAGAATCTTGCGTGCTGTGTATGCTCGAAGGCGTTGCCAGCATGTCGACGACAACAGCAGCACATAAGCAGGCGAATACGAATGTGAATGTGAATGCGAATACGAATGCGAATACAAATACGAATACGAGTAGTTATATTGGCACTTGCACAGTCAGCTTGGCAGCAGGACTTGCCTTGAAGGCATTATGCAACGCTCCCTCTTTCGTGTATTGTAGAATTTTTGAAGCCAACCCAAACCCTAAACGAATGAAATCTGCTTTATCATGCAAAACGCAAACACTCACAAGCTTCTCACACATAAGCACATGCAAACACATGGACGTACATGGCTTATTGTAGCTGCATTACACATACGACACGTGCGACGCCTATGAAAATATTGTCGACTGCGGGCTGCAAATTTCATTTACTAAAAATAGACTAAATCATACTACATATACATTAAAAAAGTGCAGAAAGGTCTTTTAAATTTGTAAATATAATAGGTGTGGGTAACAGGCAAAAGAAGGCGTGGCAGACCCCTCAAAATACATATATTCTTGATCTTTCAAAGCTGTCTGTTGTCCGTAAAACCCACAGATCTCTCTATGACTATGACTAAAGCTTGCACTACCAAATTTAATACCGTCGATTTTAAAGCCAAGTTTGCATGTTTATTAACGCAAAGTTCTGGCCAAAGAACGATTCTTGTTAAGCCCTGTATGTTTGCCTTTGCGAATGATGTGAGCTAATGGCGTCGTAACAACTAAAGAGCGGCAACTACAATGGGCCATTGTTGCTATGTGTTGCTAACAAGCAATTCAATTAGTTGCCGGCAGCAATTGCAACAATAACGACAACAACAACAACAACGCTTGCAATCATCTGGCAAGACACAAAAAAAAGAAAGCAAAAGTAGCAGCGAATCCAATGCAGGCCTGATAACTAGAGGAGCGTTTTTTTGTGTGGCAGCCAAACTTTGCCACAAAACTATCAAGAGCACAGCGCAGCTTAGAGTTGTTGTTGCTGTTGCAGTTGTTGTTATTATTGAGGCACACTCGAAGAAACTAGGATAACTGTGGCAAATGCAGCAACTGAAAAGGAAGCCGCAGACTGGGGCATACGGAAGGACCGAGAGACCAAGAGAGAGAAGAACAGATAGGAAGTGGAAGCAAAGAGTCGAGACCCAGAGCTAGACAGACTCAAAAGCGGCGCTTCTTGTCCCAGTTGCTTGTTTGATTTGGCTTACGAGTTGGTTCGTTGGCTGCGCTTGGCGTGTGTTGGCCAACAAATTGCTGCCGCAAGAAACTGTTTTTTGGCTTCCGTCTTGTTTGGACGCAACCGCAGCCTTCATTGATTACTTTGTTATGGATTTTGTACGGCTGATTTGGTTTCGACAAATTTCTACGCTTCTTCCCTTAGGCCACACCAGCACAAACACAACAATTGCTGATTGCAGCAATCACAAAAAAACGCCAGTAAATTTAAACCATTCTTCATTTAGTTAACAAACTCATTCTCAGTTTTAACAGCATATTTCAAATGGAATTCTTTGCTCTAAGTGCAACAATTCCTACGTCATTCCTAAACAGACAATGCATTCATATCAAAAACTTAACTTATATGCCACAAATCGTTTAGAGTGTACCTATGTATATGTATATAAATTTGCTGACATATCTAGGAACATAAATTCAACGCGACAATTAAAATGCAAAGCATGCAGCGCTTTATGATTAGAGACCGCGCTACAATTTTATGCACGTTCTTGGCTTGAACTCGGACTTCAAAAACGGCTAAAAAACTTCAACGAAAGCAGCCTGGGCGAGCTCCCAAGTGGCGCATGGAATAATTCAGCTTGTAAAAAAACAAAAAGTGGACGGTATATAATCATCTTAGTGCATTCTACCAAATAATTCAAGATGTATAATTTTTGAGGCAATTTTAAAATGTTTAACAGAATATTAAATATAAATGATAATTATCATTTTTATTTTTACTTAAATTTTAAAGCAGATTTATTAGAACCAAATTTAAAAAGGAATTTGAAGTTTATTTGATATATATTTAACATTTTATTATATTTATTAGATTAAAATTATATTAAAACTTATTTAGAAATTTAAAATGTTTGTTTTATTTGTTGAAATTATTATTTGTTACTTGAAAGCATATATTTTCATCAATTAATTTTACATATTTGTATTGGAAGGCATTTAATTATATATAATATATATAATGTTAATTGTTTGCTATACATATACATATAAATTCAATTTAAACTGGTAATTTTGCGCAGTGCATGGTGGAACCTCAAAGAAGGTTTGTCGGTTGGTTAGAGTCGGACTGGGCCAGCACTTAAGCGAAGTGACTGGAGCTCAACTTTGGCCAAATGCAACTGAAATGACAGGCAACAACAGGCGGGACGGAGGGACAGGCGGACAGAAGGACAAACATACAGAGAGCCATAGAGGCGAGGATGCAACTTGTAGCTGTAGTTGTAGTTGTAGCTGTTGCTGTTGTTGGTGTTGTCCGTTGTCGTCGTATTTATCAAAGCTGTCTGCATGTGGCATCAGTGGAAGGGGCGTGTGCTGGCCAGAATGTGCCGCAGGTCAGGTTACCGGGCGAGAAGCAGATTTTTAATTTGTGAGTCGCAGGCGTTGCTTTAATTCGTTACTGTTGTTGATGTTATTGTTGTTGTTGTTGTTGTGGCAAATGAAATGAAATGGAACAGGTTAAATTGCATTTGCCACTCAAGACGACGCCCTTTGGCTTTGGCATGTAGGTGCTTCGAGTTCAATGCTCGACTAAAGAGAATCCAATCCAATGCAAATGGAAAAGAGCAGAGCAAAGAAGCTTGTTTAGCTGGCAAATGTATTTTTATTGAATTTCATTGATAATTGCTGGTAACATGCATGTTGCAGGTTTGTTTGTTTGTTTGCTTGCTTGCTTGCAACAGCGGCAAGTTGGAGCAGGGTCTCAGTTACACAAGTTGCTGTTTGGTTGTTTGTTCGATTGTAATTCGATTGATGTTTGCATGCAACAACGTGTATTTGGCAGAATCGATTCGCAATTCAATTTGGGTCATATGCAATCAATCAGTTATCGTTGGGTAAGCGAACTCTTTGCGCGGAGTCATTCAACTTTTGTGGCGCTTAAACGATTCCCTATTGATTACAGCTCTGCAGCTAGATAGTCTATTAACGCTATAGAACTTATTTTATTTGCAGACCCAGTCTAATGAATCAAGCACAGAAATTCCAAGTATCTCCTCGCTTAATGTGTTTGTCTATTAAATTATAAGCCAAAGTAATTGTAAAGTCTAACTATGATACAGCGTTTTTTTTTTTACGACTTCTAGCTTAATTTTATGACCTTATAAACGTTGCTTGGAGCAGCGTTAAAATTAATTAAAGTGGTTTTTATTTTTTATATTCAATTATTCGATTCGCTTAATTAAAGAATGTTTGCAAAAAACAAAAAAATGGCAACAAATTAAATGCTTGAATAATCTTCAAGCCACTTGCAAGGTGTCAATGCTAAAAGTTTTTGACATGAATTCAGCTCCGAATGCAAACCGAATCAAGAGATTAATAAAGTAAATAAAAACCTACAAAAAATCGCACTAAATGTTTGTCACGCGAACTGCAAGCACGTGATGCTCTTGTTGTTGTTTGTTGTTTGTGGCTTGTTGCCTAGGCACAGTGGTTGGAGTGTCATGCAAATTGAGTACTTAGCTAATTGTTCTAATTAAAAAACGTACACGCAAAGCCGTTTCGCTGCAGAATATTTTTCACTTTAAATTACTTTTTTAATGTCAACATTAAATTGTAATATAAACAAGGGAACTTTTTAAAGAAATTCGTTCGTTGAAAAACATTTTATTTAAATAGAATAGAATATAAAGACAATATTCAAACATTTCTTTAAATAAAATGTTGCCTGCTGCAGTATTTCAATTTTAACCTTTTTTTGAAAAAGTATAAAACCGGAAACATGGAAGAGTTTATAATATATTTGCATACCCACTTATTTGTGTGTCTTAAATATAATTTTACACAAATATTCTATTTCCTAGTTTAATTTGTTCTGGAAGTATTCGATTATGTCAGTTTTTTTTGCTAGTTTAAAATTGATTCATACTTTGATTTTCTTTTATTAGAAACCGGTTGAATTAGATTACATAGTGTATAAAAATATGGATAAGTATCTGAACTACTTTCATTAAGTTAAACACTGTTTAATTATTTATTCTGCTAATTATAGTACTTACACAGCAAATTGATGTGATACGCTGAATATATACATCAACAATTTTACAAATATATGCATATGTATGCACTCTCTACTGACTTTAGGTACCTTTTAAGCTGCTGCTCAACTGCCATTAAGCTGATTGAATATGAGTACACTCAGTATCAAATGATATGAGCCGAGTTTACTGTTTCGCTGAGCGATAAATATGACGTTGTTAATTATTGAGGCATTTTTAAATAGAGATGTCATGTGTATGAACATGAACATTTTATGTGTGTTTTTTTTTTTTGCACTCAATGGCATGGACATAAATATGTTCATATAATAAGTGTCTTTTGGTATGGAAAGTGGAGCGTGGATTGTGGAGTGTGGCAGTTAAGTGGCTCCTTTAGTGGTGCAGCCGCCTGTTGCGGTTGCTCTTCTTGTGGTTGGGCTGTCACATTTATGAAAGGTTAATCCCGGCTTGACAAACTGACAGCGTGACAGTGTTTAATTGGTCAATGTCAGATAGTTTGACATATGGGCTTTTATAATTAAAGCAGCTCATTAAACGAACATTATGCGATGTGGTTTAAAGCGGGGACATGCTGTACTATAGTATACTATGCTGCGTACTTATGTCATAGAATTTAGACCTCGTACTTTGAAAAAATACAAAAGGGTCTTTTATGTTAGGAAATGTGTGTAAGTAATAAAAGTAGGCAGCTTTAAAGCTGCAGACTTGTCAATAGGCATGGTTAAAAAACAACGAAGATATGTAACAGACAAGTGACTTAGTGTTTAATCAGTGAATTAAAGCCGAGAAAAAATTTAATTGCTTAGCTGAGATTATAGCGACACAAAGTACAGGGTCTGCTACTGTTGGTTACGTCCGACTATAGCCTTCTGCCCTGCTGCTCTGCTCCATCCCCTTTCAAGTTGCCCCAGTTCGATGTTTAGATGTTCAGCTTCAGGGCTTAGATAACATAAAAATGCTTAATATGTAGATTTATGCAAAGGACGCTCGCCGGCACTCCAGATATAAATATATATGGAATATATATTCTCTCTGCATATATATTCTGTTCGTAACCCGCTGGTCTTCAATTCTCTATGCTCTATGCTCGATATTTTCTGCTTTGCCCTGTCTTTTTCTGCTCTGCTCTGCCCGCTGGCTGCCTTTTTGCCTGGTTGCCAGTTTGCTGGCGCTGTTGTTCCTGCTGTCTCTTGTCTGTATATTGAGTGTATTGCATTTAATATTTATTTGCTTTTATTTCTGTATTTTGCCTGCGTTTCGTTGCGCGCATTTTTCTTTGCCATCGCCATCGCGCCAGGTGGAAGAGGAAAATTAAAAATGCTATTGCGATTGCGATTAAAATTGCATGACAAACGCATTGCAAAATGCTGCATGTTTAGCAGCAGTCGCAACTCGCAGCACCTACCCTGCACTACCCTATCCCTCCCTCTGCCGGGGCAGAAATGGATCAATGATGCCTTAAATAAAAATCGCATAGCACTGACAATGGCTTGGAGGAGTGTCGCATGTAAAGTGATTCATTCAATATTTAGTTTTCCCCGTATGGGTTTCACAATAGTAGCGCTTATGGCACATCAATTCACACTTACCTTTAATCAATTTCAGGTGTTAACAGTTGCCTATTCAAACAAGATGACAAATCCAATCCGTCTGAGATGTCCACGGAGAGCAGAAGAGATATATAGATATATATTTGATTGAGAAATTAGCGCGACACAAATAGTATACTGTATTTATAACCACGTTCGTGAAGAGTTATCTAAAAATATCTGTACAATTTCACCAGACCGCCAATTGTATAAGAAATTCGAAATATTTGTATATACAACATATAATATAATATTATTTATTTCTGTTGGCCATTTGCCCAATGTGAATGCATCTGCTTATATAGGATGGGAATAATTTCCTGTGCCAACGGCCGCCACACGCGACACTTTGGCATGCCCTCCTTGCCTTCCTCACATCCCAATAAATAAGGCACAAAGAAAGAGAGAAATTATGTGACAGAAGCAAAAGTATATTTTGCCAAGATGCAGATACCCATTAGCATTTAGTCATAGCTTATAGATAGTCTGAGAGCTGGGGTACCACGTGACCGGCAGGTGATTTTGCTAAATGCGACCGGCAAATTGTTGACTATTTTCAGGTATTTTTGGGGGCCATTTTTGTTTTGATTTTGATTTCGTTTTGTTGTTTTCTAATTAATTTACTGTTGTGTGTGTGCTTTTTTTCTTTCTTTTTTGTTTTGCGATTTGCGTTTTTGCTTTTGTGCTTTCTTTCGTGCTCACTTGTCGCGCTGAATGTCACGAAAATGTTTATGCTTTATTTATAACAGTACTAATTAATTTATTCGCTATTTGCTGGGCAATTACGAGACTAGAAAATGATGTTTTAATGCGATTGCGGATAAACAAGCTAAATAATAATAATTTGCGGAAACTGTCGCATAGCAACGTGACAAACCAGACCAGGCCCAGGTCCAGGCCCTAAGTAAATTGTGGGCGATTTGTGTTCATTGCAATTATTACTATTATTAATTTAACGGTCTGCGTTTTCAACAACAACAGGTAAACACACACAGTCTCCCACGGCAGCATGTAGACCGGAAAGAACTGTCACAGCTTGACTTTGTGAACCTGTCACGAGATTAACCCGAACGACTTGTCACACGCAGGCATAACTTGAGCCAGATGTAAAATCTATGCTAATGCATAAATGATTTTTGTAAAATAGTATGCATAAATTAATAATCACCAGGCGTGCGACTTTGTAAGAGATTATTTTTGGTCTTTAAACCAGTTTAAGGCAACAGGCACACATCATGTGACATATTTAAGCAAAATATTCAATTTGAAATCTGGGCAAAATCTGCATAAATGGTAAAAACACGTTTGCATGCCTAATAAACCTAATAAGCTTGGACCATTCACAAAAATAATTATGCGAAAATTTATGCAAAAGTTCTGCGCACATTAAACTTTAAAACGTATAAATCATTCTTTCACCAAAGTATTTGATTATTTGCTTATTTGGTTATTTGGTTATTTGGTTATTCCCTTAAGCATTAAGATTTCTAATTTTTAAATGCTAAATCAATGCATTAATTTGGTTTTCATATTATTTATGGTTTGGCATTAGCATTTGCTTCGCTTAATGGGCCTGATGTTTGACCCTCGTGTAACATATTAATTACGTCTATTTTGTTCAGATTCGATTTCGGAAAATTTTCCACAGCAATTTGAGAAACTTTAGCACAATATTTTACGAAATATTGTATGGTAATGACCTTTGGGTATTGTATAAACATTTGAAAATTACAATCACGTTTTTATTATTTTTTATTTTCTTGGCTTTGTAATTAGCCCTGTGAGCGTTGCAGAGGCCTTGAGTTACAACAGTTTTTCAAAGTCAAAAGCTGTTCAATTTTGGCTCAAATTGTTCTGTACCAAACTAAGTAACAGAATCGACATTCTTCAAAAAAACAAAATACACAACATAATTAAGTGATTGTAATTACTTTTTATAATTGTTCGACGATGAATCGATTTGTTTGAAATCGGTTTTTGGGTTTTTATTTAATTTATTTTGATTTTTTTTTTTTTTTTTGTGTTTCTATTTTCACTTTTCAGATCGAATTTGGGAAGCGCGCGCTGCTGCGTTTAGCGTCTAGCGTCTGCGAGTGCCACGACGGGTTTGTTGTCATCGGCGGCTGCGGCTGCCTCTTAGGCAGCGGCGCTTTTGTTGGCTCGATCTCGTTCGCCATCGCAGTCGCAGTCGCCATCGCAGTCGCCGTCGCAGTTGACGCTGACGTCGCAGCTACGCCAGAGGTCGTTACGTTTGCGTGAATGTTAACGTTGTTGTCACGGTATGCCGCTTACGTTGACGCCGGCATTAGCTGCGCAGCTAGCTTCGCGAGTCTTGTTGTATTTTTGTATTTTATTGTACAATAAATGACTGCACATCTCTGAATTCAAAGGCAAATATTATGCGTATGCGTTGCGATGTGTTGTCTTGTTTATGAATTAAACGAAAAAACTGGTTCTTTGGGCCAGTTTAGCGCATTAGCGCACTGGTGGAGGGGCGCAGCTAGCCACAGCTCTGCAGGCGAATTAGCTGCACTTGGACCGCGGTGTCAATGGGTTGAGCAAATCGTTTACACACGGAAACATCGCAGCAGCGCACAGTGGTCGGCTTTTATGTGACAAAAATAGTTTTAGTGGATATAACGCTATAAAATAAAATTATTACCGAAAGCAAAATATTTCATTATACTAAAATTGGCCATCGGTTGAGTATATACTAAAGCTGCTATACAAATAATCGGGCAATTTACAGTTTCGATAGAGAATGCAATGTGCAAGCCAAATAAAAGTGAGCAAATTGTTGTTATGCAAAGGCGGCTAAGGGCAGATAATTTCAGCTTTATTTTAATCTAAAGGCGTGAATCTATGATCATAAGAAATATAATCCATAAAACAAGTCAAATCTTTAGGCATTATTATTATTATATACGCTATACTTAATTGCATAAAAAGCTGTGAAAAAATCCATTTTACTAAAAAGCTTTTGGCGTTTATATTAAATACATTTTTTGTTAAGAAAAATAGGGTTTAATTTATTCAAAATCACAACCATAATAAGCTGATTCGCATAATAAAAACTATAAAATTTCCATTAAGGTTTTTTTAATTTTCCTCGCATGGGAACGACCACTGTGCAATGGCTAATACTCGTAATGAGCACATGCAACACTTGAAAAACTCAAAACAAACAGACAAACAAACAGCTATTGGCGGCTGCCCTTTGCACAATTAAGCAAATCGCCAGAGTCAAGTGCACGGGGCATATTTTAAGCCATAATAGTGTTATCGGAAAATTCTCTTGAACATTGCGCCTGCTTCAGCAAAGGGGGAATTTTGCATTTGAAGTGACTCCACTGAATGAATATGAATCATATTTTATTTGAAACAGTTTCAGGCGCGGCGTTAATTATCGCACTTAACTCTGACAGTTATGAATGGAGCAGGCGCAGGCTTGTTGGTGGAGGGTCGAGGGGGCGTGGTGTAGGCTCTGTATAATAGTACTACTTAAGTAGAAGTCACGGCAACCACAAATATTTGCTATTAATCGCATCGTTTGACGCTCAAGTCGTTGCCGCGTGGTAAACTTTGCAACTTCTGCCAACTTCCGGCAACAATTTTGCAGTCGGCGTGGCAAGCGAATGCAAAACTTTTTGCATTAAATGCAAAATAGTGTTAAATAATTTCTGCTATTTTACGATCATTTTTCAACGCCTGGCGCCTCCTTGTTCTCTGTATAGCTGCGGAAGTGTTATGGTGCGCCTCCGAACCCCGCCGCTCCCCCCATTTTCTCTCCACTGCCATTGCCTGGCTGCTAGTTTGTCTGGCGAAACGCTTACTTTATAACAAGCACCGTTAGGGCGAGCAGACTGAGTAGAAGGCGCTCAAAAGACGCGGCGTGTGGCTGTTGAATTAGCCTTAAACCGCATGTAGATTTGTTGATAACAAGGCACCAACACAGACAAATAAATACACACATTCTATAGTGGAGGGCTGTTTTTAAACCCTGAACTTTAAAAAATAACAAAAGGGTCTATAAAGCTTGTGAAAATGTGAAATATAAGGATATGTAGATTGTTTTAGATCTTTTAACCCCAAACGCAAAATACCACAGCAGCCAGTGGAAATTTGGCGTGTTCGTAGCATATGGTATACTCAAATGGCTCTGTAAATTACATTACGATCGTGTAAGAAACATCGAAGATATGTCACAGACAATTTGTTTAGTTTATTTTAAAGATATTTGCATAAAAACTTAGCTTTGTGTGTGACTCTTTGTGTTTTTGTAAGTAAATATACACATAAAACAGGGTCTCCCATTGTCGGCTACGTCCGACTGCTCCCTTTTTTTTCGTTGTTGTTGTTGTTGTTGCCTCCTGTGGCTGACTATAAGGACGAGCCGCGCCGAGTTAGATGTTGTCAAGTTGCGAATTTTATGCGAAATGTTTAGTAATTAGTTGCATCCGACAGAGGAAATTACTTACCCGAGACTGCAGCGCCCCCAATCCCTCAAGAGCGTTGACAGCTCTGAAGACAGAGCCCTCAGTTTGGGGTTGTGTGCTGTGTGTATGTGCATTACTCATACGCCACGTGCTCTCTCGCTATCTAAGGCTGGCGCCAAGCGTTAAATTAACTAATTAAAAGTTGCACAATTTTTGCGGCTTTCTCTGGCTGTTGCTCTTACTCTCTAGCTCCCACTCACTCTATTTCTTTTGCAAACGTCTACTTTGTTAACCGAGACCCCAGACAATTATTTGTAGCTGCTGTTTTAATTCTGCTAAAATATTTGCACGCACCACAACAGACAGAGCCGAAAGACAGACAGATAGACAAACGTACATACGTACAAACATAGGGGCCTGACCCGAAAGCCCCTATGCGAGAGTTTACCCTAGCTCAGGTTTTAGAGCAACAACTGTTACAATTAACACAGTCTTGCATTTCCACATTTGTCGCCTGCCTTCGCTCTTCTGTCTTTGAACATACAGGTGTGTGTGCTGGCATCACGTGTGTAATTAGCACCTGGCTGCTGTTTACCCATTTGTCTGCGTGGCAACTTTGCATGTCGCACCTTTCGTTGTTTTTATAGTGCGCGCGATTTGATTAATGAACTTGTAGCCGATTTATGCTAATTCCACATAAATTATTTAATTACGCTGCCAAATGTTATTTTAAACTTTTGTCATAAATATTTGGCAAACGCAGCTGAGCGTGAAGTGCTCTTGAACTAATCACACTTTTAGTGTTATACTCCACATATTTATAATAATATTTGGTGTCTAAAATTATGCCAATTGTATGCGTAACTAATTGCCGGGGTATTCGTTTTTTTGTGTTTTCAATTTATTATTATGAAACACAATACATTCAGAACAACAAAAGTTTTTTTTCTGAGCAAAATTGCATGAAATCGTAAATGTTTTCATCGATTGTTTATAAAACAATAAAATCAACGGCAACCTAATAAATATTTCATTAAGGTTGAAAAACTAAATGCACAATACATGGATTATTTTAAATTATTCATACGTACAAATGTGATAATCAGTTTATAATTTGTTGACAATTAGTTCATAATAACTCCTAGACCATTTTGAAATGCCTGACATTTCTATATAATTATTTATTTATATATACTTAGGTTTGTTCAAGCCTATGGCTTAAATTGTGTAGCTTTGGTTTGGATGCTATACAATAATTTGGTTTGCGTTATGGACCAAAATAACTTTTCTATTTGCAATGTGTATTGCTTCTGGCCTTTGCTGCAATATAAAGTTGGTCAGGAAATTGTTAAAGCGCAACAAAGTTGCATAAAATAAAAATTATATTTATGTTTGAAATAAACGTCAATATATATAAAGATTATTTTTCTGTATTTTTGGTGGAAATTGCATAACAATATAATAACAGAAGTATTTTTTTATTTTTGTTTTATTATATTCACTTCCACGAAAGTATGCAACAAGACAATTATTTTTTTTATTTTATATTTAGAATTTTTTTCTGGATTTTTGGTAATAATTAACAATAATTAATTCTGATTAGAAGTATTTTTTTTTATTTTGTTTTTATTTTTTATAATTTTTTATGCCTAGCATTGAAAACGGACAACAGCGCATGGGACGGAGAACACGAATAAGTCCGTGCTCTCAGTTCAAATGTCGGCAGTCGACTGACGTGCGTTTGAAGCGCGTTCGTAGCGAGCTCGCTTGCAACCATTTCTATACATTTTCAAGGCGGCTGTTCGGTTGCGTGTTCGACTCGCACAGGTTGCATGTTGCCGGGACATAAATGCAGCATACTTTTAAGCTGGTCTTTAAATCAACAAGTGGTTTTGCCCTGTTTTTTGACTCCACAGGTGGTTGCAAGTTTTTGAATCACACATGTGGCTAAAATTTTATTTTGCTAAATTTGTTAATATTTCCGTGAATTCGCATATAATGCAGCCAATTTTATTTATTTCATATTCAGATTATTTTTCTGCATTTTTGGCGAAAATTTCATAATAATAATAATAATTAATAGAAGTATTTTTTTATTTTGTTTTAATTTTTTGACAACAACAACACTCCCTCGAAAGTATGCAACAAGTCAATTATTTTTTTTATTTTATATTTAGAATTTTTTTCTGGATTTTTGGAAGTAATTAACAATAATTAATTCTAATTAGAAGTATTTTTTTTATTTGTTTTAATTTTATGCGAAATGCGATTTCCAATTACTCATGGGACACAAAAGTATGCAAAGTTTATTGCAATAAAGCATTGCACCCAAAAGTATGCAATGCAAATTGAACTTACCTGCAGCAGACTTAACAGTGTTGCCAAGTTTAGTTTTTTTTTAAACAAGCTAGATTTACCACGAATAAAAGCTAAATTGGCCACACTAATACTCACACAACCCGTTTGAATTGTTCACAGCCAGTTGTTGAGAAGGTGAAATGGCTGCCTTTTACCGTTTCGTCGCTTTTATTTTTGCGCCAGTTTCGCGTCGTATTGTGTGAAAAATCAATAGCAGAGCCAGACGAATATATTTTATGGCGAAAATAAGTAGACATTTTATGAGCTGTATCTACAGAGATTTCTCCCACATTCCCGTAAGTTGGAGAATAGTTTCCTGAATTTAATTCTAACCATGTTTACGATGCAGCACTTACGCTGCTGACATTTACCTTGATGTTTTTTGATGTTTGACACACACACACGGCAATAAAAATAAAAAGCAGTTTGTTTTTAAAGAATTTAAGAATACCTTTTTCAGTTTTTATTACATATTATGTTGTTTTTCGTAATTTTGGATTGGTATTTTAGTTTTGCTTTTTCTTTTGCTTAACGACAGTAATTTTAAAACATTTCATTTTGTTGTTGTTGTTTTTGTTGTAGGTAGGTTTTATAGTTTTGTAGCTTTAGCTATATGTTGTTGACGAGTTTGAAGTTTTAGCCTCATGGAATTTGTGGATTACAGTTGTTGTAGTCGGTCAGCTTAATTAAATTTATATAATTTTATTGTCCTTCAAATGGACATGTTTCGCTTAGCTAATAGTATTTTTGGTTTTCTTTGCCTTAAACTGCTGGCGTTCTCTATATATGTATGTATATGTAGTAGTTATGTTTATTTGTTTTTGCATGTATCATAAATGTGCAATTCAGAGTCTTAGATGCTAGTAGATGTTAGGAAAACGCTTTTACTATACAATCAGAACTTTCACATTCGTGAAAGAACATATGTTAACTCAACAAGTGTGTGTGTGTGTGTGTGTGTGTTTCTGTGATTTTTGAAAGTTTGTATGAACAAAACCGAAAGTTTTTAAATGCGTTTTAGTTTAGTTAGTTACGTTGAGTTGAGTTGAGTTGTCGAAATTTACAAATAGTTGTACAGAGATAGAGAGATAGAGGGATGCATTTTTTTATAGTTAGCTACTATTTTGTTTAGTTTAGTTGAACTATGATATATGAGCACCTAATTGCTAAAAAGTTTTCAACTAGTATCGTATCGTAACGGGATCTAAGTTTGCGCCTCTCTCTAGATCTCAGAGTACGAGTTGGGATTGTTTACGCTTAGCTTACGTCTGGTACTAATTAAGTATGTACTTTAATCATTGTTCGACTTACATGCGAAAATTCAATTCTTTGGTGGCTTCAATTTGCAATTTTATTCTTGCACAATTTACATTTGTTTATTTTATATACTTGAAATATTTGACATAATACGAGCGTAATTATTACTATTTACATAATCTCGTTTTTCAATTTTCAATTTTTTGTTGTTGATTGTGATTGCTGATGAATGATTTTGGTCTACAATGTGAGGTAATTCAAAAGTAAAACGCTGATCAAGACGTTAAAAGGGGCTCAGATTTTAACGTATTTGACCATCATGACTGTCATAAAGAAAATAATATGATTTATGCATAACTCATAGCACCATGTTACTTCGTTGTTAGACATATGAATATGTGATAAACAATTTGAACTAAACATTTTCTCTATGTGTAACAACAACAAAATATTTTCAATATTCCATGTTTCGATTGTTTGTTAACTATTTAGCTATTTGTCTTCTAGTTTATTTCTTAATATCTAGGTGGATTAATATGCAGCAAGTTCTATCATACTTATCAGCTATGGTTCATTAAATTATGTTGAGGGGGAGAAACCTTGAAATACATACACATATACAATTTAGCACTAAATATATACATATGTACATACTTATGTACATACGTTCATAGTTCTTTGAGTGAATCCGTTCATATCAAAAGATTCAAAACAATCAGATTGGATACGTTACGCGACTTGGAGTTTTTGGGAGGGAAATTGTGAAAAGTGCGACTATAATGAATTCATTTTGGAGCGCGTAATTGTAGTGGAAGACTTCCGCTTAAAAATTAGGTAGTTCATTCAAATAGTATTTGTTTCGAGTTTGATTCGATTTACTATATATTTTTGTTGTATATTTCATATATTGTATTTATTTTGTTTGTTTGTTTAGTTTGATTAATTACTCGTGTTGTTTTATTATTATCGTTTTGTATTTAACTATTACACACAACTATAACAGAGACACATACGATTAGAAGTTAAAAATTGTTGGTTAAACATTTGATTTTATGCAACTAGATTAGAATTATGCTAAATACATGAACTACTTATGCGTATAATGGTAGTTAATTTAAATTTAAATTTAGTTTTATTGGACTCTGAAAAAATTCAACTTTGATATATGTTCTGAGTCTAAATTCTAATTTAAATACTACGGTTATTAGCAAAAATCTCATATTATTTATACTATTTAAATACACAATAAACTATTTGATCTTTGGTTTTTATTTATATTTTAAAATGAAATTATTTCATTTAAGCAATTTCAGTCATTTTTGTTCTGCTCTGTGTGCCGCTCGATCCTTCAAGAATACTGACATTTCCAACTGACATTTTCTTTGGGATGGATAATGGCAACAAGTTTCTATAAGTGTTACTCTATTTATATGCCCCATGCACAAACATTGGATTTGCTTAGTTTTTCAAAACTGAAAACGAAAATATTTAAATGAAACTTCAAATATCACAACCCCTCTCCGAACCGCAATACGAAAATAAACTCAAATATTGTGCGCAAGTTTTCCAATTAATCAACTTGAAAGTATTTTATAGCCCAACTGGGGTAGCCAGCTCATAAATGTTTATGCTGTCAGCGCGGTAATGAAACACGACTACTTAAGTGCATGAGTATTTATGGCTTTTATGAGTTTTTATTATTTCCTAAATGAGTGTTAGCTGCCAAAAATAGTTTTCGAATGCATAAAATAGTGCTCATAACCTTGTGTTTGCATTTGGTAAACCAAACATTTCGTATAATGGAATATTTGTACGTTTGTTACATATTTAACAAGTAATGCAATTGAAATTAAACTGATTTATCTGTTTATTGAAGGCTGCTTAATTGTGACTGGCAGGTATTAGGCAGCAAATTCAGTTAAATAATCGCAGCTGATGTCCAGAAGGCTTTCGTGCAAAATATTCTGATCGAACATTTATATGTACTTTGCCAAAAGCTAAATTGGGTTTTTGAATATATAAATTGAGAATGTTGCGATTGCTGCGTAATTGCCAAGTTAATCAGCCATTAAATTAGCTTATAGCATTCGTATGTCCCGCAGTAAATGCTGACAGAAATTTGTAATTACAAATTCTAATTTCCCACTCAATAATTCAATTTGACATACGCATTTGTGGTTAAAGTGATTTTTTTTGTTTTTGTAAATCTGCCTGCTATTCGTTTGGGTTCATTTATTTTATTTATCTGCAAAACAATTTCAGACTCATTAGGGCATACAAATCCGTTGTGGAATATATGTGAAAATTTGCATAAAAACAGCATAATTGAATTACTGAGTAGAAATACAAACAAGTTTATAGTGCTAAACAATTACTTTGTGCACTGTTTGCATTTAACTGTATTTAATTTACGTTAATTGCGCAAACATAACTAATATAAAATATGCATAAATGTCCATAATAAATCTTGTGTTAAAATGTCACACGTTGAAAGCCCACATCAATTTGTTAAATGCCGAAAAAAATGCCCTTGCCCTACGTATGAGCAATATTGCGTATACGACACGTTGCCTCAACACTATTTTTTGCTGTTTGCGTTTTTTGTTATGACTGTGCGCGTGTTGCTGTTTTACACTTTCGGCTGACAATGGCAGGAGAAAACAACAAAAGACTGGCGCAATATCTGCCTTGCCCGTGGCATCTAAGTGCAGTTAAGTGTTCTAGGTGTGTATGTGCTTCGCGCATTTTAATGTGCTGCGGGGCTGCAGCGAGCCATCGATTTCAATTGTTTTCGATTTTCTTCCATTTTTGTTTCCCTTTCGTTCGCACAAATTGTCATTTAAGTGCAATTGTTGTTGCTGCTGACAATGACATTGTCTCTCTGCCTGTTGTCAGTGTGTTTATATCATAAAAAATGCATGCTGCTTGCGGAGACAGAGCTTTTGTATTCACACATTCAAATGATTCAGTTTGTAAACTGACAAATTTTTCGCCACGGCATTATTTATGAGAACATGTTGAACAATTTGAATTGGCCTCTGATACCCTGCCGAGGCATTTGGCCAATAAATGTGATACACTTTGCGGCATGTAGACGTGTTGAAAGCGAACGCTAAAAGCTGTCATAAATTTAAGACTTGGAACCAGCCAATTACAACTTTCTGTGTGCAACTTGGAATTTTTTAATAGAACTAGCCGCAAAGTGTCTGATGAGTATTTCTGGTTTGCCTTCAGGCATTGTACAAAGAACTAGAATGGTCGGAGTCGATCAGTGTAAAATACCGACTGTAGAATACCCTATATTTTAAATATAATTTAAAAGTAAATATTCCCCACAATATATTTGATATTAATTATGGATCTATTTTAATGAAATTCATATGATTGGAAGATATGAATTATCTCGATTAACTGCAAAATTTATAAAGGTAAATTTGTATCTCTTAACAATGTAAATTTATTTTAGTTCAGAGTTTATCGTGCCGGACAGACAGACAAATGGATATGGCTAAATCGAGTTAGTTTGTGGTCTTGATTAAGAATAACCATACATTTTGAAGTCTGAAGTTATTAACCCTATTTTTACTCATTTATTGAGTACAGGGTATAAAAACACAAATATATGGGCCAAGCGCTGCCAGTGAAGAGTGTGTACGTTGTGCTGATTGAGTGAATGACGAACTGACGTGTCAGCAAGCACCAAATTCTGATGGTATACAAAGTAAAGTGCCAGGGAGGCAGCTATATAGCTATATATAGTAGATATGTGTGGCCATTAGATGTGGCTTTTTGTTGCTGTTTGTGTTCTTTTGCATTTGTGTAAAATATCATTCTGCTGAATGCATGAAACTGGAGCGGCCTCTTTTAAAAGCTTTATCTAGCCTCTATGCGAGTGTCTGGATTATTCTGTGTGCCTGAGCATATTGTGTACTAAAATGCCAAAAGGCAACATTTAAAATATATTTTTATAGCCACAAAAATACAAATATGTAGGTATATACTATGTACCGTACGTCGCAGGCAACGAGGCGTGCAAATTGAAATGGAATTCAAATGAATCCAAATTTGTAGCACAGTGTCATTTACCAGCAACAGCAACAGCAACAGCAGACAGAGTCTATATTCCGATGACCTCAATACAAGTGGCAGACAATGGTATCCGCCCTCACATACTGTTTACCTGCCCCACTGCCTAGATGGATACCCTTCTGCGTTGAACAGAATTGCAGTCGAAACTTTGCTTTTCTCGTTTCATTGCGAAATGTAAAAATTTGTGAAATAATATCATGAGTTGAATGGCCATTCAGTGGCCATATAAAAGCTGTTTGCCTAGCTGGAATTTCTGTTTGCACTTGGATTCAATGGGTGCGTCTCGAGTGCGGTTCGGGGAGGAGGCCATAGAATAGAGCAAAAAATAAGAAATAATAAGAAAACGCGTAAATTGAAATTGAGAGATTCCATCAAATTCACAGCCGTTCATTGCTTTTGAAATGAGCTACAATGTTCGTTACTTTTCGATAAACCAAACGAAAGCAAGACTACAAACTGATAAAAGGAACGCAAGCGTTTGAAATGAAAATTCGATAATTACACGCACCAACCACACCACAGAAATGGCTTCTTGGAGATGGTGTGGAAGGCATAGACACAAACTGAGCAAATCTAACGTCTGTAATGCTGATACATGCCATGCCCATAGCCCATGGGTGTGCTGCCCATGGCACGTTCGGTAGCCTTCTCGATGCTGGCATAAACGCACCTGTAACAGCACACGTAGGCCAAACATCACTTGAACAGGATGCGTCGGAAGGCGCGCCGGAAGTCCTTGTTGAAGATGGTATAGATGGCCGGATTGAGCGCCGAATTCATGTAGCCCAGCCAGAAGGCAATCGCAAATGCCGACTCCGGTATATTGCAATGGCTGCTACAAGCTGGCACCAATATGTACAGAAAGAAGAACGGCAGCCAGCAGGCGATGAAGCTGCCCATGATGAGGCCCAGTATCAGCGTGGCACGTTTCTCCTTTTTGCGTGCGATGCGACGCTTCTCCTTCTCGGGATCCCGGGGCTTGGGCGTCTTTGGTATGGCCGGTTCCAGTTCGGTTTTGGCTGCCAATTCCTTGGCCTTTGCTGCGGCTGCTGCGCTGTTCTTGGCCGCTGTCGCCGCCTTCGCCTCGTTGCGCCGCTGCTGATTCGCTTTGCGTCCAAAGATTGGCTGACAAAGGCGAAATTTTAGCGGTTTGACTACCGCACAGCGACTGACCACGCCCGAATCCGAGCTGGAAGGATCGAATTCACTCACCATGTCCGTGTCCACGCCCACCGACAGCGCCCGACACCGTCCGGCAACGGGCGAAACTCTCAGCTCATTGCTGTTCCCTGCACCACCGGCCGCTCCAGTTGCTGCCCCACCATTGTTCCCCGCACCACCAGTCCCCGCATCCGTCGCCACGCTGCCGTTGTTGTTGTTGAGCACATTAATGGAATTACTGCTGCCCATGGACGGCGGCACCGGCACATTCAGCCCCACGCCCCGCCCGGTGGCAATCGTGCTCACCTGCAGCGTTTCCTTGGGCGAACAGAGGCCGCTGCTGGCCACCGGGGCAGCCACCGTGGAGCTGCCATTGGGATTTGCATAAGCGAGTGCTGTTTGCGCGGCAACCGCCTCCAGTTCGCCAGCCTCCGAGGTGGATATATCGGAGGCCAGATCCATGGTTACCGTCGGTATCTGCATGGGTATCGCACTGTTCGGTGGTGTCTCGATGGTGGCTATTTGTCGCTGCTGATGCAGCTGCAGCTGTGCTGAGCCGCTGGAGGATGGCATCGGAATTGTTCCTTTCTTGTTGGCGGTGGTGAAGCTCGTTACCTGCAACACAAGAGACAATTTTTATATATATATATATATGCTGCAGTTCTTGTCGGGCTCTATAGCTGCTACATGGATTTTCCATTTCAGAAATCCTCTTTAAGTCTGTTTACAGGCGCGTCAGAGCGCAACGATTACGCAAACAAAAGAAGCGCGACATTGCCATGTCCGAGCAGTGCATGCCCATGACCATTGGGAATAAGTGAGAGTGCTACGGTCGAGTCTGCTCGAATAGTGCATGGCCTTGACCAATGGGGCTATAAAACAATCAATAGAGGGTACATCGATGGTTTTCAACTTGGATGTTTCAAAACCTCAATTTAATTACATCGAACAAATATACGTTATTAATTTTATGTTAACTATATTTTTGTTTAAAAAAAAAAATGTTGCTTTACTGTAAAATTATACAAAAAAATAAACATAAAATGTAGAATTTAGGAAAATTTAAACTCCTAAAATAAAGAAAGCCATTTTTGCTGAACTTTGAATGCGCATAGCTTTACCAGAACTCAACCGAGGTTTAAGCTGTGTGGTTTTTGCTTAATCATTTGAGTTTGAAATATAAATTTACGAAAATGAAAAACAAAAAATTTTAAATTTTTGCGCCAATTTAATAATTTAAATAATTTTGTTAATGCCAATAATCCCGCCAGATTGTTAACAGTTTGAAATTGGTAATTAAATTTATTAATTTCATATTATGCCCTAAAGCAACTCAATTGCTACAGGGTATGT
Organism: Hypselothyrea guttata; assembly: GCA_035045125.1. NCBI lineage: Eukaryota > Metazoa > Arthropoda > Insecta > Diptera > Drosophilidae > Hypselothyrea > Hypselothyrea guttata. Next base: position 134,862 of record JAWNNJ010001499.1, read on the forward strand.
AGAGTAGCAACAATTACCGTTGGCAATTAACAGAGCCCAAGCGAGCAACTGCAGTAGTATATGTGTGAGTGTGTGTGTATGTATACTTGTATTTATGTGTGTTTACTCTGTGTGTGTTAATCTCATGGTTGCGCTGCAGTTGCCACAGCTGTGCGCCTTTGTTTGTTCGAAATGATGGTCAAGTGTCGTTGATATTGGAGTTTTCTCTCCATTTCGGCAGCTGTGGCAGGATGGCAGGGGGTTGGGTGGGGCCTTGGGGTTGGGGGATTTGCCTGGCGCGTTCAGTTAATTGAAAATGCAAATTGTGAATGAATTGGCCTCAAATGTGTTGGCGCTTCTTTCGCCTTTTTTGCTGGCCGTAATTGGCGGTAATTTGGGCGCTGTAATTGCCGCTACGTGTGTCATTCGATGCTGAATCATTAGAGAGATTTTGTGCACACTCAATCAGTGAACTCTGCTCAACTTTGCCACGATAATTTGCAGCCAAAATCAACTGTAAGCAGGCAGCATAAAGCGGAACCGTTAACCGGCGTCATTTTGTTGAATGGCCCGGCACAATGGCAGCCATCAAGTTCTTTTTTTTGTCGTTGTCGCGCTAAATGAGCAAATGGGCGAACGTGGCTAAAGTGCATTTGCAGCTGGCAGGAAAAGCTAGGGGAAAAGCTAGGGGAAAAGCTGCTGTGACAGCAGTTAGTGCAGCACGTAATACAATGGCTGAAATGAATTGCAAGCGAAACGCGTGAGACACTTGCTTAAATGTGCTGCGACTTAAAGTATAAAAATATTACGCATACGCCACATACGCCAGCAGGAATTACAACTGTCATTAACTGAAGTGACTGTGCCTTCAACTGCTTAAAGCATGTAGCAGCTACCTTATCAGTTGCAGTATTCAATCAAAAGTTGAACTTATCGTGACATTGATTCATGGCTTCACTTACCTGTTCGTTGTTTGTTTTACGCGGATGTTTTTTAATGCCGCGTCTCGCCCGCGCCTTGGCGGCAAAGTAAATTCGTATGTACACAAATACCATGATGCAGCTGGGTATATAGAAGGAGCCCAGTGCCGAATAGAGCACGTAGCCAATGTCCTCGCTTAGCTGAAAGCAGATTATGAAAGCAAAGAGAAAGAGTAAGGAAAAACGTTTAAATATTGATTTATGATTGCCAATGCTGCTGCTGCTGCTGCTGCTGTAGTACCTTTTTAACAGAGATTTATGGAATAAATCTCAATCAAAAATACAAAATAGCAGACATGCAGCGAAATGTGCTTATAAATTATGCGTTACGCTTAAATTTTTCAATACGTTCCGTAGATTCTAGCTCTTAAAGATGCAAGACAGGTCTGGCTTGGCTGCAATTTCTGTGGTTTAAACATGAGATTTAGTACGTACTACTTCAAGTCGGCTAAGCACTGCAATTGAATGAAGAAAATCTGCTCTACTAACTCTGTGCCTGTGAGATTGTGGAAGCTTTTTATCCACTTACTTGGGATCCTTTTGGCTTGGGCCTTTTGCCATTCAAATTGTGCATAAGTATGTGCTTTCATAGTTATTGAGTGCATTAGACTGATTTAGTATGGAAATGCATTTTATGCTCCAACTGTGGATGTAGAAAACGCTTTGTCAGTTTTGCTAGCCGTGAAAAATGGGCCCAGGGAAATATGCAAATTGCACGAAAAATTTCATAACGCCAAATGAAGTAAAAATATATTAAATTACCGCACACAGAAAGCATTTCGCCGACATTGCTGTATAACTAAAATCACTCAAAGCAAATATGAAAGAAATGTGCGGGTATAACGGCAAATGGACGCCATATTTTGTAGCAATTGCATTCCGGTTTTATTAAAGCCAGCGGAATTAAATTGCAGCACAGCTTTTGATCTGCGCTGCTCTTTTAGACGCTATTGCCTCTTGGCTCTGTTTTGCTATTTGTTGCGGTTCCGTTGCCTCACGAACTCTTTACAAAATTATGCAAATGAAGTGTTTTGATGAAAAGCATACCAAAAAGTGCACTTGAGCATCCGAGATTAACCCGCAGGGAACAAGAGCGCCTTTCTCCTGCAGTTTTGGCCATTGTTATGATAGTTATTATGATTGCTGTTGTCGTGCATAATAGGCAGCGTTTGCTGCTTGTTTTTCAGTGCATTTTTTCAAGTTTCGGATAGTTGTGTTTTGGATTTTAGACTGTGTACTTTAAAAATGTACAAAGCGGTATATTTAATTGATGTAAATGGGAAATGGTGGATAGGAAATAAGTAGAGCCTTCCCCACCTTCTCACGACAACCGACAGAAACCAAAGCAGCTACAAGATACGAATTTTTAATTTGTAATTAACCTATAGCATTCTCTATTAAAGCTGTGAATTACGCTACGATCGAAAAAGAGAGAGCGAAGATATGCAAGAGACAATTTGCCTCAGTGGTGCAAGGATTATGGAAACATAAAGTACAAGGTCTTCTACTGTCGGTTTTGTCCGACTTTAGCCTTCCGTTCAACTGATCAGCCCCGTTCTTAATGGTTTTTTGGACTTTTTTTACGGGTTTGTATTACATGCTATCAAAGAGCAAACAATTTGCTAAAGACTTTAAGAGTGCGTGTGTTTTGGGGTAGTATTGTAACAAAGCCAGCAGAAGATATGCAAACTAAATTTATTTAACTTGTAAGCCGCTTATACGCCCGCCGCACCCCCACCCCTCACATATACTCACTGACAGGCAGACAAAAGGGTGCAGCCAAAATTGAATTTTTAAGCGGCAAAGTGAATAGATGCAGCCGAGCGAAGCGTAGACTCTTTTGGCTCGAGTGCAGCCCTCTTGGTTTATCATAAGCTATGGCAGCAGAAGAAGCAGCAGAAGTAGCAGCAACTAAGCTAACTCAGGCTGTAGATGCGGCTGCGGCTGCATAAACTTTATCCATCTAACCGAGGCTATCCGGCCGTTGAGCACAAAATAAATTTCAGTGCAGCGTGCTCGACTTTTCGTCTTGCCGGAGCTGCCGCAGCAAAATAAGCATAAAGTATTAAGCGTTGGGTATAATATTGCCAAAATATATACACGACAACGAGAGCAAGTAAGCTTGCCCATGTGTGTGTGTGTATGCAACATAAAGTGGCAGGTTGTGGCAGTTTAAGGCAGTTGGAGGCAGGAGATGCAGCAGGGGCAGGGGCCACTTAAACGAACTGACTGCTATTTCAGCTTATTGCCAAGAGGCAGCAAATGTAGCTCGTTGCTGCTGCAGTTGCTGGCCAAGTTGCTGTTGCTGTTGCCGTTGCAGCATCATAATAAATCGTCTCATCATTTAGGGTTTACTGTTGATATATTGACAGCATTTGTCAGCACCATGCCCTTAAAACTGCCTGGAGCTGCTAACAAAATTCAAGCTTTAGTTTTACTTCATGTCTACAGTTTTGTAGCACTTGAAGCAACATTTGCTTAACGTTAGTTACGGCAAAAAACTTTGGCATAGGCGTAAAAGTTACGCATACGCCACGTTGGCACGTACGCTTAACACCTGTGGGCATGCACACGCTACAACTACTTACATATATGCTAATGACGATAATCACGAAAATCCGTTGCGTAGCGGAAAATCTTATATCAACGCATTTGGATAAAGCTCTCAGGCAGCTGGCAGGCAACTGGCTTATGGCTAGCAGCTTACCAAATAAACTGTCAACGGTGCGTGCTGCGAAGTTTCGAGTGCGGATTTAATGTAATTGAAAAGTTTGCGTACTGCATTTGCAGCTGCCCATTTTCCATTTTCCATTTTCCATTACTCATTTTCCCATCACGCATTCGCCTTTTGTTGATGCTGTGCTGTGTGCTGCATTTGCGCTAATTTGCAGATTTTCAAATTGCGCTGAGCGCCTTTGTTTATATAAAAGTTCTTTTTAGCACCAACCCATAGCGAGCCAAGTGAAAAAGTGGAAAAAGATGCGAAAAGAAAAATAATTATTCTGCAATTTTTAATTAAATGGCAATGGAAATTGCTGCTGCCGTTGTGTTGTGCTCGTTGTGTCTTCTTCCTGTTTGCCGGCTATGGAGAACTTAAGCTGCTGGAAACAAAAACTCATTATGGGCGACCAAAATCGTTAGGATGCCTGAGAAACAGACAGAGAGACAGACAATCGGACTGATGCTATCCGGACAGACTGACAGACTGCCAGACTGCGAGACAGACCGACCATCAGCCCAAGAGACGCCGAGAGACATCGAAACTGTAGCGAAAGTAAAGGCGAAAAACTGTTGATGAGGACAAGTGCCAGAAAGGATGACGAGCACGAAATGAAAAGTGTTGATGGTAGCGCAAAAAATTTATTGAAATGTAAACATCAAGCTGAAAGCATACAGAGCTGGAGCAAGCACAACTGAAATGAGTGTAATTAAAAGATAAAATTGTTGTCCACGCAGCAACGTGCCACGTGGCGTATGAATAATGCTTTAAGATCTCAGTTCATGTTTTTAAGCTGAACTCAACTGTCCGCTTATATGTATTTATAGGGCTCGTTACAGCAGTAAAATAAGTACAAAAGTTCAAAAAGAATGGCAAAAAATATGATATGGCCAAATAAATTCCGTTGCAAAACACAAAAGAATTTCAATCCGAATCGTTCCTGAAAACTTTGCACACACAAAAAGCGAACAAGTATTTCAGTGTGGACTTTTTATGCGTGTTCTTGAGTGTGTTTGTTTCAGAGAAAAAGTGCGTTTCGCTCGAGGACAGCAATTCTTTCTATTCCTCTGTTCGACTTGGCTATAAACGGAAGCCAGAGCGAGCGACTGTCATCATCAGCATTGTTATTATTGTCAGTGCAACATTTGCTTCTTTTTTTCCACACAGATTTAATACCAGTAAGGGCGGAATAGTCGAGCAGAAGGCTACAGGCGGATGTAACCGACAGTTGAAGACCCTGCAATTTGTGTTTTAATAATACATTCTCAGTTGAGCTAATGGTTTGTTGCATATCTTCCCTGTTTCTTTTCCGAAAGTTATGTAATTTTCTGCATTAATGGAGAATGCCAAATTATAAATCTTAGCTTTAAAATTGTTGCTGCTAGCAGGGGAAGACTCAGTTTATCGTCCTGATCAAGAACATTTGTACTTGCTGTCGGTTATATACATTATTTACTTACAAACTTAAAATACCCTCTTGTACTTTTTAAAAGTACAGCATCCAATAAAAATAGGAAGAGACTGCAGCTTCGCCTGGACGCAAGAGCCGCAAGAGCAACGCGTGTTGTTGAAACAATCAATAAATCTTAAGTGCGACTATGGGGACTCGACAGAATCGTTTTTCAGCTTTTGGTTGCTTTGACATTGTTGCCAATACTTGAGGAGGTGCATTACTTGGACTTGGGGTTTCTTAGCTCAACTTATTTGCATTCGCATTGCTTTTCGCTTTTCGCATTTCGCATTGCTATTGCGTCTTGTGCTTTCTTTCCTCACTGTTTGTCATTGTTCAGTGGAGCAACCATTTTGCAGTTTGCGCTGCCAATTTGCCTGGCAGTTTCCTTTCGCTTTTCTCCATGCTCCTCACTGGGTCTTGACTTGGACTTGGTCTTGGTCTTGGTCTTGGTCTTGGTCTTGGTCTTGGTCTTGCACTTGCGCTTGCATTTCAATTGACTTCATTTTGTTTGTCTCCGTTTGCATCTAACCAATTTCGCTGGAAATTGTCGTTGACTTTATATTCTTTGCCTTTTTGCATTGCCTTTTCTCACTCGCCATAAACTTAAATCAATTGCTCAAAAGAGACCAGTACAAAAAGAAAAGAGAATAACTTGGCTACTTTAATATGCGCTAATGTTTAAGTGTCAATATTTAGTAAACTGAATGCTTAACACGCGCCAACAATTAAAACACAACACAAAAAGAAAAGAAAACAGATGTCCGCTGTTAATATTGTAGAGCAGAAAAATTAAAATATGTAAACATGCCACGCAAATTTTATTGAGTTCCCCAAAAAAGCGTTGCCTCTGTTCAATTTAAGAAATGAATTTAATTAATGAGTTAAATTTAATGAAATTAAAGAGAAAAATATGAGCGTAGAAAATAGCCAGACGAGCATGATAGACTTAATTCTGCAAAATATTTAGAGTATAAACAAACAAATAAAAACAAAAAGCAAATTTAGCGTGCACAAAACAATAAAATAAATAATAATAAAATAATAAATAAATAAGTACACAATAAAATTTGCAAACGTTCTAGTATAATCATCTGTTTATTATCTATTTAATATTTTAGCAATATTTGTTTCTAATATGCTTCATTAAATTGTCATTTATTTAGTCAATGGTTTTTCGCTTAGCCACGCAACTGGAAATGCATTGGCGGCCATTGGGGTGCCCCAAAAAGTAGGCAACAAAAATCGAGCAACATTTTAATTGTGGTCGAGACTGTTTTATGGTTTTATTATTTGATTCGTGTTGCCCCAATAGCACCAGCAACAATAACAATGCATATAAACAACAACAGCAATAATGGCCACGGGACAGTCCCCCAAACAACGAACAACCTACCCCCGCAGCCGTTTAACAGCCCGAGCCCCCAACCCCAACCCCTGCTTGACACTTCCGCTGCGAAACGGCGTTTTTATTATGCGGCCTGATATTTTTAATGCCAACCACTTTATGCTGATTGCCTGCCCGGCTGGCCTGCCTATCCGCGATTCAACTTAATAATATCGTAAAAATAAAAAACCACAGCTCACCAACTGTTGCTGCTGCGTTTCGACGAGTCGACGTATTTGCCTATTGCAGCTGTTTTACTTTTCCCTTTTCATGCCCTGTACTTTAAAAAAGTACATAAGGGTATATTAAGTTAGTGCAAATGGGAAATGTATGGTAGAAATACCGCCCATGTCCGTCTACCCGTCAGTTTCTTTGTGCGTCCGTTTAAATACCTAGGTCTCAAAAATTATATAAGCTAGAGACTCCATTTTTTGCAGCTAATTGAATTACGATCGGGTAAGAAACAGCGAAGATATGCAACAGCCAATTTGCATAAGGAGAACAGTAGGGATTGGTTTGTGCATACGCGAAAATTGTAGCTTAGCTTAGCTTAAACACAAGGTAAAGGGTCTACTACTGTCGGTTACGTCCGACTGATTAGCTCTGTCCTTGGCTCTTCCCCCTTTTGCTTTGGCCATTCACAGCGGATATTGCTTGTTGACACGCGAAAACTACGTGTATTGTTTGCATGTGTGTTGACCTACTGTACGGCAATTTGTTTTCTCACTTGGGTCAAGTTTTAAGCCGCTAAATTTTGATTGATATGGATCTGTAACATGGTCGGGGTTGTGTCTATAATTACAAGATACGGATTTGCATTGCGTTTTACTGGATTGCCGAGTACGAGTTCCAAATGCTGATGACTCTATTTCGAGCTCTAATCGCCCTAATCGGAGTCCCCCGGACTCATTATAAATATCAGTGGATTGCCAGTTATTGATTTTGTGCGTCATTGGCTTTGGTCATTCATTGAGGCCTGCCGAATAAATGAGATGTGTAATTAATACGGGCATTGTCTCACACTAATGCCGGCCACATAAATATTACAATAAGCTAATGGCACTATAAGTGAGCGAGTGAGGGGAGACAGAGGGTGGCGTTAGAAGAGCCAGCAAAATGCCAGAAAATTAATTTCCATATGTGTATGTAAGCTCTGCGTTGTATATGTAGGTCTAAAAATCTCTTTATGGGCTCAGGGGGGGATGTTGAATGCGTAATATATGCTGGCGGGGAGACAGCAGCAAAATGTATGATAATATTATGCTTTTAACCACAATGTCGCATACATTGTTAATCATTTGCAGTCGTTGTAACAAATTGCTGCCAAACTGTTGTTGTTGTTTTGGGGCTTGACTTTTGCACAAACACAAGCACAAACACACACATGTGTGCGCATACAGAGAAATACTGGTACACGCATCGTTAATTTCAATAGTAAATTAAATACAAGCATCCTCGAATTGGCCCAAAAACCGTAACCAAAACCAAAAACCGAAGTTACAGCTCATGCCACTGCCGGACTCACACTAGATAGGCAGTTAACTGGGCTTAGAAATTGCCAACAGCCATGTAACCAGGCATGCTGGTCGGCTGCCAGTGTCTGTATGTCCGACTGTCCGTATGTCCGTGTGTCCATGTGTCTGTCAAGCCAATTGGAAATTTTAAATGATCTACTACTGGACCATTTTATACAGACACTGCCACAACTTACAGGCAAAGCGAAAGTGGAGCAGACGCTTGAACATACGGAGATAAATAGGTGGACTGCATGTGGCAAGCAATCGAAAGGAATCGAAAGACATTACCCAATTTTGGCAGTAGGTGAAAGACTGGCCTACTGACTCGGCCATTACAAGCATAAAATAATTACAGTGTTTTGCTCTGGCCAACAAATCTTGTTGGTTGCACGCACAAACACGCACAAACACGCACAGACACGCACAAACACGAACAACGTGCAACAAGCCAACTGCAGCCAGCTGCAACAACAACAGCAAAACTGCACAAATTTTAACGCTTAATGGTTATTGGCACACAAACATACACGCAATCATGGACAGTCAACAGTGTTGCCAGTTTTCCAACCGGAAGGACACGGAAATAAAGCTAAAAGATATTGCAAAATTAACCCGCAAATGGATGTAAAATAATTACTTGGAGGCATGGTGCATCAAAGCTTGCTTTTTGTTGTAAATAATCAATTACTTCGCAAATAAAAATTTCTTTAAAACATTTAATTGTTTAATTGGCCGCAAAAGACATAAAATGTAAATAATTGATACGGAAATCATAGATGATTTTGTGCTGGAAATTAAAGATGTTATAGGAAAATATCGTTGTTATTTTAAATGAATTTTGCGCAACAAATTTAAATTATTTTTGAATATTCAGTCAGAATATTGGCTTTTAGCAGTTAAACAATTTTTCTAATAATTGCTTTTAAAAAACCGTCATATTTGACGGAAAAAATCGTATTTGGCAACACTGGCATCCAGAGAGAGAGAGCTTGAGAGAGGGAATGAGAGCTGGCTACTGTAGGACAAACAGCATGACACTTGTGAGCCATACAAATGAACAAACTGCGGGTGCAAGAGCCGTGCACAAGTTGCCTCTTGGACCACTTTGGTCAGAGGCGTGGTGAATGGTAAATGGAACGATGGGGTGAGGGGGCGATTGGGGCAGGAGATTCGACCACAACGACAGCAAGTGCCATAGGGATAGCAAAAAGCGTATTTGCTGTTGCTGTTGTTGCTGTTAACAAGCAAAACAGTTTTGCTCAGCTCACGCAATTTTCATTGTTGTTTTTGGTTTGTGTGTGGTATGCTGACCAACGCCCTCCCCCCCAACAACTAGTATACCAAGCTCTCTGCTATTGATGCTACGGCTGCTGGTCTGCTCAGGCCAAGCCTGGCCATTATTTATGACTTTAAATACATAAAAAAAGGGAGAAATAGAGCAGAGAAACCCCGAGCCATATGCACACAAAATGTGCATTATTGAATTTCAATATTTGTGTTTTCCCACAATGAACGCTTCAGCTGCCTAACTGGTAAATTGCAACTTATAGTATATACTGCCTATAGACAGCTATATAGCATATTTCTGACACATGAGAACTGCATAATTCATCATTTAAATCGATGTACTCTACCATGGAACAAGCAAAATAACATTCAAAGTTTGTGTTCGCAAAACGTAATGCTTTATTTAAATAAATAACACAAAATAAAATAAAATATGTGTATGTGCAAAATAAATTATATATGGATAAAAAATTCTATATAGCATTTATTCATAAAATAAAATATAACGTCTATTTCTTGTATTTTTTATTCAATTCTAATTTAAGTATAAAAGCATTGTGCTTTCAGGCTTACAGAAATTCAATACCAAAGTGAATCATGACTTATATGTATATAATGGCTTTATATTCTCCCAAACCAATACCGGAACCTCATATAACTAGAACTGAAACCAATAATAAAAGCTGATAATGTAGCCAATATATAGTTTGGTTTCATGAGTAATAAATTTCTGGGTAAAAAAAATACTCTCATAATAGTATATATATTTGATCAATATTAAACGTCATTATTATAAAAATGAACTAATTAAAATTTGAAATAATAAATATTTTGAATATTGAAATATTTTGAATATTAAAATAAATGCCGTAAATTAATTAGATATTTAAATTTGTAATATTAAAAATATTTTAAGTATTAAAATATTTTGAATATTAAAATAAATGCTGTAAATTAATTAGATAAATATGCCTTACGGCAAGACTTTAATTTACGCAATTTGTTTTTTAATTTAATTTGAAATAAGCGTTTGACACATAATTTTATTTCCATTTCATTTAATGCACTATATACGCATTACGTTGGCTATTTTTTGTACTGTTTTTTTGTTTGTTTTTTTTTTTTAATATAATTAAGCTTTAATTAATTACAAATTGCATTCATTTATTTTGCTGTCAAGTTGTGTAAAAACGGCATTGATCCTACGCTTATAACACATTTGCAAGTGTGTAAATTATTCGACAAGCCATTGCTTGCTGTTTAAATGCAAACTGTATCTATAGATTATCAGGCAACATATTGAAACCTTTATGCAATGTATCGCTTAATTGAAATTGCGATTAAAAATGTAGTAATACGATAACATCCGCAGGCAATTTATTTGCTGTTGCAAACTAAAGTGCAGCATTTCTGCTTTTATATTCAGCTTTTGTATGCTGTTTTTAAAGCACTTAGTTAATGGCATTAAATGCATTGTTGTTGCCAATAAATCAATGCAATGACTACATACATATATAAACGTTTATATGCGTACATGGGGATTAACATTTTAAAGCAGTAAAAGCAGCAACAATTGCACTTTTTATTGCTCAACGCAAGGTGGAAATTATGCTCACCGTGTGAATGCGGTGTGTGTATTGCGGGTTTTGTTGTTCTTTTTAATATAATGGCTAATTAATTGCAGCTTTTATTTCATGATATGCTTTAGCATATTTCCCCCACAGTGGAATGTGCACATTGCACGCAAAGCCAACGGCAATCGCTTTGTTATGTAAAATTCTGGTAATAATTTTATTTTAATTTTCATTAATTTTTAAACGCCATCCTCGGTGGCACGATAGCAATGCGGCCATTAAGCGGCAATGCAAATGAAACTGGACTTGGCAAAAGACTCTTTAAAAATGCAAATGGTATGCGCACAGTGGTGATGTAAAAACATGGACATTTTCGATGCTTGAAAACAAAAACCTCTATACTATCGCTACTATCGAATAATATATTTTTTATATTTTGTTTACATATAAATTTTAATTGAGCAAATTCTTCAAAAAACAAAACATACATAGATGTTTTCCGTAGCGAGGTATCTATCGATAATATCGACAGTGCCTCGATAGTTTTACACCACTAGCGCACAGACATGCATGTGGCATATATATATACAAATGTGCATGCTTCAAATGCGCTACACAAGCGCACACTAAACGCTAACTAAAGCAACAACTAATTAGAAGGCTAATTAACATTATTAAAATACGCAGTACGTAGAACGTCTTCAAACAGTGGTGCTGGCAGTAAACGCACTGAAACGCTTACAAGTGCGCAGCAGACAGACAGACAGATTGACAGACTGACGAATGGACAGAGGGTGGAAAAGAGGCGGGGACGGATAGAAGTACATACGGACGGACCTCTGCAGTGTTTGCCTGTACGTCTGTACGCTTTGTCTCTGCCTGCTTTAGCAGGAAAGCTGCTCATTAAAAGCACATTTAAGATGTTTACAAACGTGTTCTAAGACACAAGTACACACACAGATACACACACAGACATAAGTACAAGCACATACATGAGTAGAACTACGCACACATTGGCACGTTTACTGTCAGTTTTTGAGCAGCGCGAAATTAGAGCAACATAAACTGTGCCAATGCCGGAAACGGAAGTCTAGCAACTGAGGTAGATGGAAATGCGTTGAAATGAGCTGGTCATGCATGTGTGTGTGTGTGTGTGTGTGCAGAAATTAGAGCTGCCTGCTGATGGGTTGATGGCTTGGTGGTTTCTGTGTGAATAGATGTATGCAGAAGACGAGAGCTTACTTTACAACCGGCATTACCACAAAAATCTCAGCTGCCACAATATGGCATCCTCGAAGTCGTCATCGTCATCGTCATCTTCATCGTCATCGTCATCTTCTTCGTCGTTGTCGTTGGCTCCCACATTTGATTGGCCCTAATGCTTGGCAGGCTAGAGCGCGTTTTGGTTTTAGGTAGCTAAAGGGAAAACTTTACTTTTAATTGACAGCAAAAAGCAATTTGCCTCATTACAGCGAACACGAGCGTAATTAAATGCCGCCCTGGGGCGTGCAGTCGACCCCGCATTGAGTAGCAACATTTATTGCCCTCGCTCTTTACACTCTATTCTCTTTGCGTCGAAGAAGAAACAGAAAAAAAGACAGGAAAAACAAAAAAACACAGAGCAGCCTTCAATTTGAGATGCTTGCCAAAAGTACAAAAGGCACAAAAGGGTCAGCATTGCTGTGAGAGAAATGGGGAAAAATGGAAATGGGAACGGGAATGGGAATGGGAATGGCAGAGCGTGGCGTGGACATGCGATTTAGTTTCTTATTTGACACTTTTTCGCTTTCGGTTTTAGTCTGTCTTTCTGTCTGCTTGCAATCTATTTCAGTCTCTCTTGTTAGACCCTGTACCCATAAAAAATGGGTAAAAACAGGGTAAACAACTTTGTGCGAATGTACATATGTATGTAACAGGCAAAAATTTTATATATTCTTGATCAGCATAACAAGCGAATTCGTTTCATGACAGACGCAGATCGAGTTTATTTACGACCCAGTCGATAAAACCGATTTAAAGTCTGTTAACAAGCATAATACTGAGCATAGAAGGTTGTTACTCAGAATGTGTACTCTATAGCATCATTTTTACCTATCCTGAAAAGCACATTGAAATCGGTTAAGAAACACAAAAGATATTAACGAAACTGCCTCGCTTGCAGTTTGACAGCCATTAAAGCTAAGCACAGGCAAAAAAGTAAGACGAACCATTGCTGCTGCGCTTTATAAAACTTCTTCAAAATATATTTAAATTGTATTTTAAATATAGTGTACATAGTGTGCTGCAGTCGGGCGCGTCCGACCGATCTGCTCCGTCCATTCTGTTTGTATTTTTTTTTGCTCTGCTCTCTTCCTCTGTCATGCTCCCTGTGTACAATTCCGTTTCTTTTTAGGGAAACTTTGTTTGCTTGAGTTGCTCCTGCTGCTGCTGCTGTTGCTGCTGCTGCTGCAGTTGTCGCAAATGTCATTTAAAGGACAATAAAGTCGGGCTTCCTTGTCGTGGTTGACTTAACGTAGCGTGGAGAGCGATAGACATAACGTTGGGGGGAGTGGGGCAAGCCTAACGGTTTGTTGGCGCATTTAAAGTCAACTTAAAGTTCAAATTACTGTTAAAATGTGCGCCAGCTGCCGACGTCTGGGCTTTCTTTCTCTCTCTCAGGCTGGGCCCTTAAACACAGCCCACGATTTACCCAAAAGTGACATAATTATTACGCTGCTAACACACACTCTTACACTTTTCCACACACACACACACACACACAGACACACTCTGGCAACATGAGACCCCGTCGCAATTCGAGGCAACTTTTGAAGTGGGCAACAGCAACTGAATGGAACGGAATGGCTCTCAAGTGGTTGCCGGACATGTGCTTCAAACACACACCCCTACATACACATACACAAACTCACACACACACATACAGGCGGGCTCTCTAGTTTATGGCAGGCGTGTGGCTTTGGCGTCCAGCGTCCAGCGCTGTGCCCGAATGTCGGGTGTCGATTTATGGCGGCCTTGCTGCTCCTATGTCAGAAGTAAGAAATAATGCCGCCTTGTTGTTATTAGCCCGGCCAAGCCGAGCCGTGGCTCTGTCCTCGCTCATATTTAATTTAATAAAGAGAAGCTGCCCCATTCCGGCAAATAAAATGGAAAAAAAGACAGCAAAACTTTAAGCTATCATTAAGCGGTCTCAGCAGAAAGTTTTTGTTTGGTTCCATTCACTGATGTTGTTTCGGCTAAGTAAATATTGAAATCTACAACCTCTGAACCGCATGCCAAAGGCGCCAGCAACAACAGCAGCAACAACAACAACAACAACAACAATGCCGTGCATACAAATTTGTGGGCGTTGCTGAAGAGATTTGTAAACAACATTCTGTGGCATACATTTCGGGGCATCAGACAGCGACTTGTCTTGCCTTGCCCTGCCTCGCCTTGATATCAGTTTCAGTTTGAGTTCAGTTTCAGTTACAGCATTTCAACATGGAATTCTTTAGCTATTTTTGTTGGCCTCTTTTCTGTTTTTTTTTCTGTTTTTTTTTTTTTGCTATTTAGGGCCTGCTGTTTGACTGTCGAAGAAGAAGTATTTGCTGTCTATATAGAGTTGTTGCTAGAGCGCAGAGAAGCAGAAGGTTTAGTGGATTATAGAATTTTTATGAAGCGTATAATGCGCAAAATGAGCAAATGAGATTAAAAACTTGGGCTCGCCTTCAGGCTGCTCTGCACACTTTGCTCACCATTGTTGATTGTGTGTGTGCTTATTTGTGTCTGTGTGTTGAACTTGACACTGTGGCAAGGCAATCAGGCGAATTCACAAATATTTATGCTTAAACATTCTGCGCCCAATCAATTTGCATTAAATGCCAACATATTTAGCAATCTCACACAAAATGTGACTGCCAAATGCCTTCTGCCTCAAAGAAAAAGGCACAAAAATTTATTACAACTGTCAAATGTTGTGCATGGTCAGAGCCGAACCAGCGGAAATATGGCAACGTGCTCTAACTGTCACAGTATGGAAAGGGGAAGGGGGGAACCCTGTCGGCCATATTGCGCTCACGCTCGCCATCTTCTGCTGACTGTCTCTGCTCTCGCTTTTTATAACGTTTTCATGCCTAACAATTTATATACATACACTCAGAATAAAATCAAATTATTCATATTATTCATTATTATTATTATACCTGATAAAATTAATAATTTTAAATTGAAAGCCTGTCTTGTCTTTAAATAAATTTTATTTTTAATTAAATTTCTTGTTGTATTTCTAAAAAAAAAATCTTGTTTAAGCAATCGGGATGGTTCTGAATAAATTTAATCTTTTCTATATTTAACCCAGATTTCAATAAATCAATCACAATTATTTGTTTAATGAATCTCGGTATTTTTCAAAAAATTTTCAACTTAATTCAAGGGTTTTCTCTTAAACGTTACTGAATTTAATAAAGAATACATTAAATTCAAGTATTTATTAGTTGAAGTATGAAATATTCTTCTTGTTTATGAATGTAAGTACGATTTGGCTTAAATCACAAAATATTAATAAATTTTGCAAAGCCTTTTTCGGATTGATTTAAATCAGGAAAATTCAAAAATTTTCTTACTGTTTTTTTGCTGAGTGTAGATATATATGTAAACGCACACAAACATACTCGGTCATAGACAGACTCGTGATTGCTTTGCACTTTTTGAAATGTATGCCATCTGTAGCCCCGCTCTGCCCAACCGCTGGCTATGCGTAGTTATTTCTGATCATAAAATCAATATGCGCATACTAAAATTTTATTTCTTTACAATTTGTGTACGAATTTCCTTTTGCTGCCCCTTGCCGCTGTTAGCCCTGCCTTGTCCTGCCCTGTCCTGCCCTGCCCCCCTTTGCACGCTGTTGCTTTACGAGTTGCCAGTTTGCCGCATTGTTTTGCTTTTGTTTTATTTTTATATATTTTTTGTTGTTTTCGTTTTTGTTCTAGCTCTTGTGTTTTTATTTTTTGTTTTATTCCTTTTCGCATCGCCGTCTTCTTTCTACTTATTGCTATGCCGCTTTTGTTTTTGTTGTTTTGTAGTCCATTTAATTCATGCTATGAAGGACCTTGCGCTCAGCTCTCAGCTCTCAGCACTCGACACTCGTTGGTATGGCACATGTTTTGTCCATTTGGTGAGATGAGAGTGTGTGTGTGTGTGTGTGTGTGTTAGCTGGAAATGGAATGCAATGTGCTTTGACATATTTTTCCTTTATCGTCAATACTTTGAATTGTTATACCCTGTAATTTGTGTGTGCTGAATAAGGCAGTTTTCTTTAAGTAATTAATATGAGCAGCTTCTTGAAGATACCAATTAATATGCCCTAATGCTTAATTTACTCTCAGTGTGCTATTGATATGCTGGCCCACATGTCGTATACTTAATATACTTAATGGCATTGCACGCCTTTGACACGCTTAATGACTTGCAAGTGTTTGCTTTTGTGCTTACCTAATTGCGTTTGGGGACCCCAACAAATGATAGCCAGCAACAACAACAACAACAACAACTACAACAACAACACACACACTCGCACAACATCTATAAGTAGAATCATTAGATGACCCGATAAGCATTGGAACGGCAACGTGAGATATTGGCTCTTGCCCATTATGTCATTTAAGGCA
The DNA here is from genome assembly GCA_035045125.1 of Hypselothyrea guttata. NCBI lineage: Eukaryota > Metazoa > Arthropoda > Insecta > Diptera > Drosophilidae > Hypselothyrea > Hypselothyrea guttata. Next base: position 151,400 of record JAWNNJ010001499.1, read on the forward strand.
TTCAATACAAATTGGTAATATCTCATTTATTTGCTGTTGTGCTTGGTCATTCGCTTTTGCCGTTGCCGTTGCCGCTGCTGCTGCTTTGGGTTTTGCTGCTTGTTTTGCTTATTTCCCCTACTTGTTGTTATTAAATTGACGCATGTGTTTGTGACAGATACACACACACCCACACACACACACGCACAGAGGGACACTTAAATGCCGTACGTGCTGGTCGCAAGTCCTTCAATGACACGATAGGGTCTAACGAGCCCAGAGTGGGTATGCACGACTCTGCAGAGACAGAAAAATGGGCTACTAAAATTATATCCAACTAAACTTAATTTAAGAATTTTAAATCTAATTTTAAGAAGTTTATACATAGACGAAATGTAAGTTTAAGTTGCCCCCAACTTTGAAATAAACTCAACATACAATATATAATTTCATAAATTAAAAAAAAAAAATTATTTAGAAATTTATTTTCCATTGTTTAACCATTTCCTGGATACATGACATAAAAAAGCATAAAAACTCTTAATTTAATTTAAAATGATAATCTTAGAAAATACTTAAAATAGACCAAACGTAAAAACAAAATTTAAAACAAATAAATTTTACAATTTTACACATTTTAAATATGCAAATTAAATTTCATTTAAAATTGAAATATTTAGGTTAACATTCACTTGATATTAAATTCTGTCTTCTCAACTTTAGGAGTTCAGTTCACAAGCTAAAATCGATGGCTACAAGCTGAATTTATGGATTTTTCTCTCTGTGCGCTCACTCGTACGTTATCGTTACGAGTTTGAGTGACCAAATGTCAAATATACAAGAGTGTACACTTATTTCATTTCCAGATTTATGGTAACGTGCTTGGGCTACCCCTGTCCCCCCTCCCGATACAACCGCGCACAGACAAACAATTTGAAAACCTCAACGACAGTCCGTCCCCTTGCCGTTGTTGTCTCGCAATGCTGACAGCAATTTCCGTTGACAGTCGTTGAAAATATGCGCCAGCAATGTGCCAGCGCCATTCTTGCCCCATCTTTTTTTTTTTAGCAGCGTCTACGCTGCAACAGATCGCACTACACTTGCAACATACGAGAGGAGGCTAAGCGAGTGTGCTCTGTGGTGTGAGGCCTTGTTGCTGCATTTTCCAGTTGATTGCTTTGCCAGCCACAAGACACGGGATCACAGTGGGATAGCCAGGGCCCAAACAATGTTGGATGTTTGTTTTGCTGCCGCCAGGATGTGGCTGTCACATCGACACATCCCCCGCACTCATCAATTTCTTGCCACAATCCATCCAAGCATCCAATCCATTCAGCCATTCCATAACCTAGCTCCGTCTGTTGTCCCGTGTCGTTGGCCTCAATTACAATGTATCATGCGACCGACGCACGTATTTGCGCTCTTGCTCGCTTGTGTTGGTGTAAAGAGTTTAACAAATGCTTCAATTGCCACTGCACTATGGGCAATTTTACCTATTTTTTGCAATCAATGATTTCTTACAAGTATGCAATTATCAATATTTGATTATTATCATATTGAGAGGTGAGAGTTCAGTCTTAAAATATCGGCTGTTGAAGTCAGCTGTAAGCGAAATGGTTTTTTGTAATTTTTTTGTAACATTTATTTATATGGATTTAAGCTAAGTGTTTGCAAAATTGTTAACTTAAAACTATGGAGGCTTTTTCAATTTTATTTATTTGTGCAGAGTTTATAGGCATGGCACCAAAAATAAAACACAATTTTGAAACAAACACAATTTTTGTATGGTATACCTATTAATACACAATTATGCAATTTTGTTGAAAAAATATTTTGCAAGTCTGATGTTGGCATTCTTACATCTTAAACTGGGTAATACCACGCCCACTTTTCTTATATAATTCGATATAAAGCCAAATCACAAAATTACATTAAAAATGTTTGCTTCACTTTCGAGCTATGCCCCAAATAATCTGATATTTTTCTCCACAGTGAAGTACTTCGATTGCCACTTCTTCGAGTTGCACGTAGAGAAAGAGATAGCAAGGGAATAGTATACAACAACAACCCTTAGCCATCTGTAAATATATATGGCTACAAACGGAATCTTTGCTTAAATTATTGATATGATATTGGCAGGATTTCGAGTTGGCTCGGAATTTCCTAATGCTCGTATTCAAATGCAATTTGGTATATCATGCGCTTCACAAATTTCCCAAGTTTTGGCCAAGTTTTGTTAGCAAACATGCTATGAATATAGCTTTAAATCCCTGCCAGAGTGGGAGGCAGCCACAGCATAAAAGTGGCGCTGATGCTAAAGTTTTGCATGTGATTCGAGTCATAAAAGCGAGCCATAAATAAAATCAGTTGACCAAGTTAGCAAGTGACTAAGCGACTAACTGGCTGGCTGACGAACTGACGGCATGTCATCAAAGCAGTGCGTGTTGACGGTTTATAACTAAACGGCTTAGTGAGAAACGCCAGTTGTAGTAGTAGTGGTAGTAATGTCTGGCTTATAGAGTGGGCTTAATTTGCTGACCAGATGAGACTGGGGCTGTCGCCTGGGCCTGATTAAAGTGGTTTTAGTGTGCGACATAAATAAATAAATTAAATAAATAAGAAAACAAAACATGAGCCAGATGTCAGGCAAAAACTCAAATTGAAACTTGTTCTCTGTGCAAAAAGGCAAACATAAATTATGATCGCAGCAAACGTGGGGGCAAATACACACACATCACACACACACACAAACATCACAGACACGCAGACACAGACATTTGCACACGCACATGTGGCCAGTTTAATATTTTATGCTAAACCACAAGACCAACTCAAATCTCATAAAGTGAACATAAAACATGCAAATTAAAAGGACCAAACACGTCGTCCAAATTGAAGATGTAACACACAAACCAAAACACATACATGCACACTACACTCACACTCACACACACACACATTATACTTATACCCACATTACAATACACTCTCACAGCCAAACTCTGACACACGCACTAGCAAAATGAACTAATTTACACAAAAACAATACAATTTGCGAACCCATGTTAAACTTCCCCTTACCTTACCCCTTACCCGTAACCTACCCCTTCCACCCACACACAGACCACTGCTGGTGTTATCCACATTCTCTGTCTTAACTCCATTTCTCAATGCTTGGATTTCTGTGTTGCTTTAACCCTATTTCCACATGCTACCCTCACAGCCAAGCGGCGCCACCCAGTTATTTATAACCCACTCTGTCTTATGTCTGCTCTCGCTCAGTCTCATCTCTCTCTCTCCTTCTCACTATCCCTCCCCTCCGTTCTTGTCCTTTCCCTTTTAGTTTCTAGGTGTTTTTCCATATATGTATCTGTGTTTGTCTTTATGCAGACTACGCTTAGAGAAAATACGTAGAGGTGTATAAAAGGAAAAAATTAATTATACAAGTTTATACACTCAAAAATAAATATTATTCTATACATGGTAAATACAAATCAAAAATTAAAAATAGAATAATAAAATCTTGTACTGTAAAAGAGTACAAAGGGGTCTTTTAATTTTTTGCAAACGGGAAAGGTGTGTAACCGGCAGAAGGAAAAATGGTGGAGCTTACAAAGTATATATATTCTTGATTAGCTGAGTCGATATAGCCAGATTAAGGTTTTCCTATGCAACAAGCAGATCAAGTTTCTTTTTAATAATTTTACCATTGCCCATGAAATGGGTAAAAACAGTGTTAATAACTTTGGGAGAATTTTTTGTTTTTCATACAACACATTTATTGAATTGAAAATTATAATGATGAATTTAATTTCGTGTTATATGGCATGAAACAGAATATAGAGCGAATATGCTGTAAATAAATAAGTAATTGATTATAAATTTCAGCTTCAAGACTACAAATATTTCTCTCAGTGCACGTGTATGCTTGCAGTGTATATGACCACGCTGTAAATCTAGCTGTCATGAGAGCAAAGCCACTGGGCCACTTCATTTGAAGCTAGCATCCAAGTGTTGGTTTGTGCAAATGTTGCGCTTGTCTCTTGGCTGCCTCAGCTGTGCCCTGCCCCTCAACTATAGCCCCTGCTCCACCACTCCAGCAGCTGTTAAAGCGTGAGTGAATATCAGAGCAGTTGCTGTACTTTTCACAACTTCATAGCGAGCCAAGTAGTGTTTCTATGCGAGCAATCAATGCTCGTTGTTTATGGCAAAAGTCATTTAATGTGAGTGTTTTCTATGCTCCATGCTACCTTTTATTTCCTTAGCCTGTGGGCCAAAGATTAAGTTTTTGCCATACTAATTTGCCAGCTAAATTGTTGTGCGTGTGTGAGTGTTGTTGGCCAAGTTGTATGAATTTGTTGCTTTTAATTACTAACACACACACAATCGTGGCATTATGCTATCATGTATTCACACCGACTGCTTGACTTTTGGACCCTTTTGCCTGCCTCTGCGGGGCGGATGTCGTCGACGTCTGCCAGCGGCGAGAGGCCAAAGTAAGAAGTTAAGTGGAAATTATTTAATCAAATAAGCCAAAAGTTTTGCCGACAACCGCAGCCAAGCAGCCAAGGAGCAACAGCTAGTGTGTGGAGCGAAATCAAGGCCAAGAAACAAGGCCAACAAAGAGATAGGCAGCTAGAAGAATGTATGGCTTTGCCATTTGGTTTGGCTCTTCAAAATTGCCAAACTAATTTATTTGATTCATTTGAATGCAGATTGTGTTTGCTGATTTCTCACACAGATACACACACACACGCACACACACATGCCATTTCGCTTGCGGTTTATCTCAAGCTTCCACTTTTTAAATGTTTTATTCTTGTTTGTTTTTTGTGTTTGGCAGTGCAAAGCATCCCAGTTTGCGTGTGTACTTTCTGCATAAATCTTAGTTATTAGTAGATTTATTTTCGTCTGACATTTTCACGCATCTTGCGCAAATACATGGCGCTCAAATGAAGCACATTTATACGCACATATAAGACGAGTGAAGACGAAGCAGATCATTGGAGCGGATGCATGCAGTCGGACGTAACTGACAGTAGGAGACCCTGTACATTGTGTTTCTATAATGTCTATTGCATATCTTCAATGCTTTTAATCCGATCGTAATGCATTTGCAGCATAGTTAGATATAAAGGGGAGTTATCCAATTTTAAAACAAATTTGGTCAGCGTACAATTTTCGAGAATCCAAATACCAAAAATTGTGTCTCTAGCTTTTAAAGTTCCATGAAATCTAGGTGTTCAAACGGACAGACGGACATGGCTATATTGATTCAGCTCGTTCTGCTGATGACAACTATGTTATATATACTTTGTAGGATATGCCATATCTGCTTTTTCATTTGCGCCAACTCAATAAACCCTTTGGTACTTTTTTTAAAGTATTGGGTCTAACTAACACACACATCTGCCAGCTTATTCCCTAGTTTGGGGCTGTAAACATGGCTTAATGGCATGTTTATGCCAACAATTGTGTGCCAAAGCTGACTGGGTGTTATTTTTTTTTCTGTTTTGTTTTTGCATCCGCAAACTGTGCACTTTAAAATCCTTTGAGTGTGGCACTCGAAAATGAAATTAATGACTTAAAAGCTTTTTTGCGGTACACGTCACTCATAATACAATCAACGCGCGTTACGCCAGCAACAGCAGCAACAGCAACAACAACAACAACAACAATAATAACAACAATCGGCAACAATAATAAACACCAACAGTTGCTCAGCTATGTTGCTGCTGTGTTGTAATGTCTAGAGTTTTGCAAAGTTTAAAGGAATTTACCGAAAGTTGCCGGCAATCAAAATGTTTTTTCTTTTATTTTTCTTCTACCTGGCAGGACCCAGTTTGAACACGTACCTGCAACGAGACAGAAAGGAGAAAGCATGTCAGTGAGTGCTACTAAAGGTGTGCAATTATTATTGTTTTATGTGGCAAGTTCATGCAAAAGAATTAAGTAACTGTAAACGCCATAAACGGTCAGACGCCTCAATGCCCCACCGTGCCACCCGAGCGAGTTTTTATGGCTGTGACTGTCAACCGCGCAGTCGCCCAGCAATAAATTCTGTGGCAAGCGTTAAACGTGCAACATATTCTGAGGGTTTACCCAACTCCCATGCATCCCCGACTGCCACGCCCCGTTGGAAATAAATGAACATTTCACACCGTGGGGTTTTGTGGCATCATTTTTCTTGAAGCGGCAGACAGAGACCCTTGGCTACACCTTTTGCCTTCGCAGCAATAACAAAAGGCAAATTGTAATGCCATTAAATGGCCCAAGAATCGCCGAGTTTAGGTAATGCCAGAGCAAATCAGCAGCCCTAACGTTGCCAATTTCCCCTTCAGTTAGATGTTCTTAGGGCAAACGATGCTAAATCAATTGCAAAGAGTGTGCGAAACGATTGGATGTCATGTCCTTCTTGCCTTTTGAGTTTCACTTCTTCTAGTGGCTACCCGGACTCCGGACTCTGGACTCCGGACTCTGGACTCTGAGTGATGCGGTGGGCAACAGGATGCTCTCATCTCGTTGTGTCCCTACGGAAATTGTGTGGAACAGCAACACGTAGTGTGGCAATTCATTTTGCTCTCTTGCTGTGCTGGCTGCTCGTCTTAGAGTGCGTGCATTGCTCGTATAAATCATTTTTGCAATATCGTAAATTGTACTCAATTTCCGGCAGCACAATGGAAAACTATTTAAGTAGAAATAAGCAGCATATTACAATTGTTCAGTTGCTTGCTCATCATTATTGTTAAAATAAATATTGAATCTATACCGAAATGCTACAAATATTGCAAAATCTTTTTTTTGTTTGCGATATGGTTAACGAAATTTCACTTTAAATTTAATTATAATTTAAATTATTTTATATACAGCAATATTGAAAAATATTTGTTTTTAGAGATTGCAAATAAATCGAATTATTTTTAACTGCAAAGTGGCTAACTCAGATTAAAAGCAGACTAAGCTAACTTAAAAAAAAAACTTTAAAAATGTCAAATGACTGCAGAATAAACAATTTTTTTCAATTGCGTTTTTGCTTTAAATAACTATAAATAACTATAATATTTCCCGTTTGGTTTACGACTACTGGACTCAATAAATTTCAATTTAAGAAATGTTACAAAAAATATTTTTAAGCTTTACAAAATTTCAAAAATATTTTATAGTTTTCATAATGTACTAAGATTTATAGCGCAGCCACCTTAATAATAATTTTAAGTCGTTAAATGTGCTATTTTAGTAGTTCTTTGCTTTCGTAACGTTTTATGATTCAAATTAAACTGTCAACTATAAAGTTCTCTTCTGACATATTTGTGTATACTTGCAAGAGTCTCATATTTCATAGCTTTTATTTGTTGGAAGGTGAAAAGTATTGAAGGCATGTGACATAAATGTTGTCATAAAAAGTTTTGCGGCATTCCGTATAAATTAAATTAAACACAAATAAATGCTAACAACGTTGCAGGAAGCGTGCGGCGGGGGCAGCTGCATGTGGCAGCAATTAATTTAATAAATCAACAGAAAACTTTTGCCACTCACACACAGAGCACACACTCGTGCCTTTGCCCTGAGCTTTTCTTCATTTTTCCGTTTGCTTGTGTCAACTTAGACGGCCATTAAGCGCGAGCTTAACCCATCAGTGTCACAGCATTGTATGTGTTTATGTGTGTATGTGTAAAAGTTAAAGAGCTATCGATTATCATGGCTGACCGTGCTATAAGTTTCGTACGTAGCTTAGCGTTGTCTTTATTTCTGTATCGGATAAACCTCTTTAGACCCCGTACATTGAAAAAGTACAAAAGGGTCTATTAGGTTAGTGCAAATGAAAAAATGTGTGTACAAGTATATTTATTCTATCCGTCTGTCTGTTGTCCGTATGACCGCCTTGATATCACAAACTGTAAAAGATGGAAATTCCATTTTCCACCTTCCCAGTCAAAATTCTATAGCTACAAACTTGAATTTTAACATTAACGTAGCCTATGGCATTCTGTATCGATGCTGTGACATTACATTACGATCAGTTACGAAATAACAAAGATATGTAGCAGACAATTTGGTTGGGATTTACGCAAACGCTTATGGAGTGACTCTGTGTATAAGGCAGTAATGCAGTGATATGGGAACTGCTACTGTCGGTTACTTCCTACTGAAACCCTTGACCGGACTAATTTGCTTTGTTCTTACTGTTTTGTTTTATGTTTAAGCTGAATCTTTTGCTTTCCGGCTCATTCTTCTTCGACTTGTTCTAAACTTTGCGCAATCCTTAAAGTTTAATTACAACGCAGACTACAGTAAAATCTGCTACAGTAAAAAACGCTGCCCCTTTTGCCTCATAACGGCGCACGACTAAAAACAAGCAGAGAAGGAAGCGAAGGCCCAGTTGATGGCATCTTGGGTGCGGTGCGGTTCGTTGTCTGAAAAGGCGGACAAGACTTTCAGTTTAATTTGAGCACTGGCTGGCGGCGGGATGGGACGGAGATGGGATGATAGAGCAAGTACGACGACATAGCCTACTTTCCCAGAGAGCACAACAATGAGCAGAGAAACGACAACAATAACGGCGCGCTCTGTTTAAGGCAAATAAAGCGTGCATCCTGCGTTGCGTCTCTGCATTGTTGTGTGTGTATAGAGGAGTAGAGCATAAGCGAAGTTTGCGAGAAAGAGAACTGGACAAATAAGGCAGAGCCTGCTGTCCCTTTCTTCTCAAGTTGGCCCCAAAAAAAAGACAGCAAGAAAACAAACTAAATGCTGGGAAAACGCTGCCGGCGTTTATTTCTGCATCTGTCTGCTGTCCATTTGCTTCAGTTTGCATCCACATCAATGCGGATGCAGACCCTCTGCTCTAGTCTCATTCTCAGTCTCAGTCTTAGCCTCGTTCTGTGCCAGCCTCTCCATCTGTCTGTTTGTGAATTTACTTTTGATGCTACCCTTGTTGTTGCTGCCTTTTAAATGACGGTAAACGTTTATCAGCTAAGAGCACAGAGTGGCTAAAGGGAGAGTTGGCAACAAATGCAATAATCTGTGCAGTTTCCTTTCATTTTAGTTGGGCTTAACTTGCTTTGCTTGTGTCTCTCTTTACAACCACAGCGTTTAATTAGCGGAAGCGTTGACAATTACACAAAGTCCAAAGTAAAAACAGCAGAAAAACTGCGGATGAAGTTGTTTTCAGCCTTGTTAAAATACATTCCACATACGCCCCAGTTGCGGAGAAAAGATATAATTTTTGTGTATTTCAATTCTATGTTGTGGTATTTAAAAAATCAATTGGAAAGTTTATTTGTCATCAATTGTCTCTAAATAATAAATCAAGTAGCCAAAAATAAACTTATATTTTCACACAATCAATATCATAAATTATGCTGGAAAATTAAGTTTTATAAATTTCAGATCTTCTTTACTTTAAACATTTCAATAGATAGAGAGATAGAAAACATTAAATTATAAAAATGTTAAGTAGCATTTTCAAAATTTACGCAGCAACTTAAGTTATTATATGTTTTATATAAGCACATTTCACATACGCCCTCTCAGTCGGACTTATCTACTTAAAAGCTGTTTAAAATAATCCCTAGAGTATATTATTTGGTGACAAGAAGCAAATAAATAAATACGCTTTACATTGCAATGATTTTTGTTGCACCAAATTGGGATAAGTTTTTAGTAGCCATTTTTTATGGCATTTTGTGCTGTTTGTGGGTGACCAAAGTTTTTACTTAGTGCCGCATCGAGATGGGCCATTAAAGAGCAAAATGACTATGCACACATATAAATACGTTCGAGTGTGTGTGTGTATTTAGTTTTGTTACTGTCTTTATCACATATTTGTTTGGTTGCTTGTTTTTGTGTTACTTTTATGGCGGTGTTTATGAGCGATATGTGCGGTTATGGCAGCAGCAACAACAGCAGCAGCAACAACAGCAGAAGCAGCAACAGACTCTTGTTTATCTCTGTGGAGGATATGTTGCTGTCGTTGCTGTTGCTGCTGTTGTTGCTGTTGCTGCTGTTGTTGCTGTTGTTGCTGTTGTTGCTGTTGTTGCTGTTGCTGCTTTTGCTGCTGTTGCTGCTGTTGCTTTCGCCACTGTGTTGTCATTGACTGCCACAATAGCCGCAGCAATCGCAGCACTTGTGTCTGCCACCAGCAGCAACAGCAGCAGCAGCAGCAGCGGCAGCGGCAGTGGCATGTTTCTGTCACTTTGTTTAAACGCAGACCTAAAGCTAGTTATGGCCGGGTCTCGGTTGCATGCTGGCCACCCCAACACCCAGCCGTCCTCTGATCTTCCATGGCACTGTGGGCTGGATAGCTAGAAAACTGGCATAAACTCGTATAATGAAGTAATTGACTTCAAATTGTATACAACTTAATATAAAACACCAGAAATAAGTTTCAAGCAAAAATACAGCCCCTTGTGGTATGCAACAAATATATGAATTTAGTGTAATATTGCAATAACGTCTTAGTTAAAGATTTTAAATTAATTTTTATAAGCAACAAATATATTTAACAATGTTTTTAACAATGTTTTTAACTAAAAGTTATAATATTATTTGTGTCGCATTTCTGGGAACCCTAAATTTATTATATACGTTTTCGGAGTGCATAAAATTTTTTTAATTTATGTAATTTTTTTGCGATCCAGCCCATAGTACATTGCAGCTTCAAGTCCTGCCTGTCTTCTTGTGGGCTTGTCGCATCAGCGTGGTTGTAATGGCTGCAGTGGCAACCGCTAATGCCACCAAATTGGTTCTCGGTTACCGCGTTTTGTGCTGCATTTCATTTCTGAGCAACAGCTTTCAGTTGCCACTTTATTATAAATGTGTAAAGCGCACTTAATGCAGGGGACAGTGTTGACCTCATAAGCTCGAGTATTATGCAATTTGGCAAGTGCAGAATGTTCCGTTTGGGCATTAGGCTAATGAAACAAATTTCCAGCAGCAACAACTACACTTGACATTGCAGCAAGCACACCCAAAGCGGCAATTGCCGTTGTGTTGCATCAAAAGTTTTTTGCTTTTTGCCAAGCTGCTGCCAGAACTCATAAAACTTCAGCTGACAGCGTTGACATTTGCATACTTTTGTGCGAAACAATGCGTAGGGCTGCAGCAATTTTTTGCAACTCGTTTGGGGAATTTTTCAGAGAGCAAAAACTTCCTAAAATGTGCAGCAGCTAGAAATTTGGAATGCTAAAAAGCCGAGGCATAACAGAGCCATCAGAGCCAAAGTTGGTAATAACTAAAAGGCAAATATTTACCATGCGCTGTGCCAAGAAAGGCTTGCGGATGGATTCTGATTCGTTTCGAGATTTGAGATTGAGTTTTACTGCCAGCTATAGTAAATTGAAAGCAAACAGCAATCTATTTTAATGTGCAGCAAGCCTAACCACAGTGAGCGCGAAATGGCAGTGGCCATACATACTACCATTTGGCAGCGGCTCAGACTCGCAGATTTAGCGGCAAAAGAGCCAAAAGTTTTTCCATGCGGCATTTCAGCTGGAGCTGAAGCTGAATCTGTAGCTAATGGAAAACTTTTTGGGGCGCTGTACAAACAAAAGTTAATTAAAACATTCTCAGCGAAGACGTTTTTCTTCTGCTGCTCGTGAGATACGTGGAATTTTCGCAGAAAAAGGGTTGTCCCATTTTGCAGCCAATTGTTTGTTGACCGCAACAACAATCGAAATTTCAATGTAGCACAACTGAATATTTCACATTGCATTATTAATTGAACTAAATTACAAAGCAATCTTGCAGAGTCTGAGAGAGTGCAAGGGAATTTCGTCCAGTGTGGGGGAAACATACAGTCAAGACTTACAAAGTGGCAACATCGTGGGCAAATAAATATTTTGGCAAACCCCAAATCCCAAATTAAAAATTAAAATCACCAGAATCCATTCATTTTTATGAGCATTTTGTATGCGGTGAGAGCAAAGCGCAAAGCTAAAATAACAAGAACGAGAAAAAAGCACGAAATGAAAAAAGAAAAGTAACAGAAACAGAAGCAAAGCAAAAGATAAAGTAAAAGACGTTGAAGCGCAAAACGAAATTCATGGAATTTAAATTGAAATCGCAGTCGAAATAAAGTGAAATCAAGCGTTTAAATTGAGAGAGTGTGTGCGAAACACACACACACACACACACACACACTCACACACACACACACCTATACAGACACACACTGACACGCACATAAAGTAAGCGAAAGTTAATGTAAGCGCTTGTTTACTCTGTGGCTGTCGAAAATATTTCACGTGCAGCTGAGGCAAAAACATTACCGTCGAGATTCCAAACAGCATGGAGAATACCAAGAAAAACCAAAAAGAAGAAGAAGAAGCGAAATGGACAGCATACAAGCCAAAGTCAGTAAGAGCATACACACATAGCTTTGAAGCCTGACAGTTAGATAGTTGAAGCAGTCGAATTGAAAATGAAAATGAAAATACTCTTTAAACTTGAAAGGAGAGAACAAAATATACTAAATAACAATATATTTTTATGTATTCGTAAGACAGCATGGAATTTACTACATTAAATAAGGCTTCCTTTCGAGTTAGGTTTATATTTTTATTAAACATTTTTGCCAACAGGCAAATACTATGGCGCTAAGAGTAAATACAGTTTATTGAAACCAGAAATTTATGATTAATCATTTTATTATGCATATTTTCTTTCATAAATCTATTAACCAAAGATAAAACTGAATTACAAATTAACATAAGAACGTGAAACTTATTGAAATATTTGGTTTATTGCTAGCAGATATTTTTGATATATATCATATTGTGAAACTAAGTTTGTGTTTTGAATTAATAAGTATATTTATCTACTACAATACTACAATATTACAATACAGGAAATAAAAATAAAAGCTTATAATTTTTAGTTCCAAAAAAATGCCTAGAGTAAAATGTTATTTTATACGAACTTTAACTTTAATCACAGCATTGATAATGATTTACTGATATTATTATACTGTGCTGATGCCTAAAAATATTTATATGCTTTACGAATACTAATCGGACAAAAAGCTCAATTACATTTTCAATAATTTTTAGAGTATAAGCAAAGTTTAAAACACCAGCTAAAAACAGAAAATCAGTGGCCGTAAATAGCCCGACATCTTTGGGGAGTCGGGCAGGAACAACAGCGAAAGCAGAATGAACTGTTATCAGCAGCAGTAAAAGCAGCTCACGTAAGACCTGAATTTAGTTTTATTTTTAACTACCTGACGCAGCGAGTCACTATTCCAACGGGATACCACGTGTGGCTGTCAGGGGCAGACAGAGCAGGACGCGTGCCAGAGAAAGCAATGCAAATAAGTCTGTCAAAATTGTGCCTTGATCGAGGCAAGTCGTTCAATCGCAAATGCTAAATTTTGCAGAAATAAACACATGGAAATTATATTTCACTGGGGGATTTAGCTGTAAATCGAACATAAATCAACACAAGCACCTGCAACAACATCATCATTATCACTGTCATCATCGACAGCAGCGAAAGGCTGTCACTTTGAGCAGTGTCATTAGGCGTGGGCCTTAAAATGAAAACAAAACATGCCTGTACAGCAAATATATACAGACAGAAAGGGGGATATTTTTCGTTTTTTTATCGGCTATAGCTGGTTGGGAGCGTCTTCAGCTAGTCTAGGGTTTAACTTGTCTCACAGGAGTTGAAGTAGTCGATGTTTGGGGGGCATGACTCAAAAAATTTGTTTCAATTTCTTCATTTTCGCCACGTTCCCTTAGCGGAATCGTCCCGTCTATGATTACAAATAAATCCAAATCTCAGTAGCGCACATTCTGCACAAAAGCATCGAGTATTTTGTTGAGGATTTGATTCAAAACAACTCGCGGGAGTCACAGTAATAAACTTAAATGTGCCACAAAAAACACACACAGAAAGTGACATATATACAAATACAGAGAAAAATCACGTATTAAAATTGCATTCGAATTAGATCGATTAAATAATTTGTAAGCTGTTTACAAGACAACTTTACAAATAATAATGTTTACAACAATTTACCTATCTTCTAAAACTAAAATATCGCAATTATATAAAAATGAAAGAAAATGAATCCTATCTGTCCAATCGAGCAAATTGTCTGTTATCTATCTTCGCGGCTCTTATCCGATAAGTTGTCAAGTTACAAATCTTATGATAATAAAGCATTTTCATGTCGTGTGACTTCTCAAGTCAAAAATATTTGGTTTCAAAAGCGGAAGTAGTAATTTTTCTCTCTGTATACGCACTGCCAGACAGAGTAACGCCCACCTTTGTCTCTGCCAGCAGAAGCTGAAGCAATGGCATCCACAGCTACTATATCTCTGAGTATGTGCGTGTGTGTGTGTGTGTGTGTGAATTGTATCAGTGTATTTGTATGTTAGCGCGTGATTTATGCCCTCATGACTGGCGTTGCGTTCGCGTTTGGCTTTTGTTTGCTTAAGCGCCAATTGAGTCTCACGTCCTGGTGACAAATCGATTTCTTATCACTCTGCGGTTTATTATGGCCTTTGGCTGCGCAGCTGCTGCCACTGCATGCGTATGTGTGTGTGTGTGTGTGTGTGTGTGCGTATATGTGTGGTTGTGTGATAAGCTGAAAATGCCATAGAGAGACATTGCCATTTTTCAAGTAAATAAATTTTTAATTCAATTTTTAAGCACTTGAAACGATTTCGCGTAACTCAATCGTGCAAAAGGTCGAGCAGACGAAGGATCTGGGTATCTTGGCCCTTATCAGCGCCGCCGTTAGACAGCCCAAGTTGTTGACTTTTATGGCAAATGACTGGAAGTTGGAGGCAGATGCGTCTTTTTACCGTTTAACTACTGCTCCGGCACATTTAAATGCCTCCTGGCGGACTTTTGGCTTTTGGCTAGTTGCTGCAGCAAAGTTTTTCCTGCCACCCGCATTTATTTTCATTTAGCTGCGCAGGACAACACTCTGTGCTGCCTAGTTGCTGGCATTTTATATTTGTTTTAATTTCCTTGCCATTTCCGGGACGCTGTGTTGGCTGTGTTGCCTCGGCCACATTTGTCAGTCAAATGGCGCTGGTGTGGCACGTTAAATGTGCAGCTTCCTCTAGTTGCCGTTGCCGCTGCCTTTTAGTGTTTATTACAAGTTACTGGCGCCCATCGGGAAGTTCAGTTACTTGCAACTTCCGCAGGCACGCATATCAAGCGGAAACTTGTGCGCGGTGTCTAGCAGTCGGCAGTTTACTGCTGTAACTCACTGTAGTATATGTTGCACGCGCTGCCTGAATCATATTTGAGCATTCAGCAAACGATGTACATTAAGAATTTTTATTGACTCCAGATACTCTGACGTAAGGCTCATGCTTCATTTATGTAGCACAAAATGGCAGCTTTAAGTTGCAGCTGCTGCGGCTGGCAGACCGTTATCATGTTGCATGGCTGCTGGAAGGAAGCTGGGCAACACGTGAGCGCTGACGATGCCAGGACAACGCCACTGGCCCATGTTGATGGCATTTTCTTGTCAATTATAAAAGCTGTCATTCTGACATTTTTATTGATGCGCAACAAAAAAAAAAAACACAAAAAAAGAAAAAAAGAAAAGCATGCATTAAAAATATACAGTTAAATAAGGGCAGGTAGCCGAGAAATACCTTTGCTTAAAAATGCCAATCATGCTGATGACACGCTGCCGCTGTGCAGCACGTGGAGCAGCAGCTTGTGGAGACGGACAAGCGAATGACTGAGCTGAGCCCCAGCTCAGCTGTGACAGAGACTAAAGCAAGCAGAAAATGCTGATTCCCCATGCTTAATGGACTGCATGTCCACCTGCGTTAGCTTAGCTCTTTGGCCAAAGTCAAATAAGTAATATGCCAGCAAAAAAGGCCAAAAAGAGCTAGAGACACTTGGAGACAGGCCAGAGGTGGAGCAGAGCGATTAAAAGGCAGCACTCTACGACATGAAAACATCACAATCAAAGCGTGAGTTAGAAGACAGAGCAAACATGGCAGATAGATACGCTGTAAGCTTGAGGGAATCCAAATTATATAAGACGACACTGCGTATGCGTAATATTGGGTTAAATCATGAGCAGAAGCAGCGTTAATTTTGTCATCAACAAAAAATATATTATAAATAATTTCAAAAGTAATTTATAAATATATATATACCCTTTCTATGCCATTGTTTGGATTACAGGGTATAACTTAGTGCTGTGGCAACAGCAATAGCAACAATAGCAAACTATGATAAACAAGTGAAATGCCTGCGCCTCGTACGTGTATATTTGTCAGTTCGTGTGTATTGTAGTGCGTGCGTGTGTGTGTGTGTGTATGCGTATGCACACATACATATGTGTAAATAAAAGCTGTTAAAATACGATAGCGCTGCCTATTAGCACAATAGACACGGAACAGCAACCGCAGCGAGACGCAGGCAAAAGGCAGAAAAAAGCGACAGGATGGCGGCACTGGGAAGCGCTGGGACTTGTTGGAGGTTGACGAGATGGTGGTTGGAGAAGGAACGGAGGGAGGGGAATGGGGCTACCAATGCATAGCACGCAAAGTGTAACCACAAACACGACAAGGCAAGCAACAACAACAACAACAATGAAAACAATGACAATAACAGGCAACCGAAGAGCAAAAGAACTAAATAGATGGCATGAGGAAATGCAGAACCCAGCGTATACCCTATAAATTGTTAAGATATCAAAGCGGAGATAATACATATTTAATATGGGCAATCTATATGCAGATTTCGAGCTATAAACACAACTGCTAATGTGCTTGAAGTTATTATAATATCTATAAGATGCTTTTTATAGACATATACCCTATTATGCAATGCCAGAGGGTAGCAAAGTACTAGCACACATATGGGGCGAAAAAACAGACAATGGCATAGACAACGTGCAGACGGAGCAGCGGGGGCAACAAATGATATGTTGTGTCTTGTGCTTTGTTGGATGAGTGCTAGTGCTAACAGCGGCAGAGCGTTGGCTTTTCTTATTTATTTGCCTATGTGGATGTGAGTGTCTGTGAGTGTGGGTGCACTGAGAGAAAAGCTAATCTAAGCGCATCCATAAACATTTTTTGTTTAAGACCGTTTAGATATATTTAAATATTTTATATCATTTACAAATTAAACAACGGCACATAAGATCAGTCGACAGACAAAATTTAAACAAATAAAAAAGAAATTACAAATTTAAATTGAGTATAAAATTATATGATATTACAAAAATTAAAATAAAAAAAAAATAAATAAAAATATTGTAGGAACATATTATTAATTTGAATTCATTCACAATTCCATTAAGATTTGCATTTAAATTTCAAAAAATTTTAATTTAAAACTTTATTTTGTGAAATAAACTATTCTCTTTTTCTCCGAGTGTGTGGGTGTTAGTGTGAGTGAGTATGTGTGCCGGCAAGTTTATGATCAGCAACTGAGCTTGACGTGCAGCATACGCCGGCAATACGGTCACCCGGGCAAATGGACAGAGACTGTTGGGGTTGCCATACCCGTTATCCCACGCCAGGGACACCAGCTGTGCTCACACACACAAACACACATATGTATGTATATGTATATGTATATGTTGTATATATATATGTATCGACTCACACTCTGTGGCCATTGTCTGCCTTGCGCCTGACTGATTCTACTTTCACAGCGAATATCCTGCGGCTGCCCCTTCGCATTTCGTATTTCATGCTTTCCCTGGCATAGCAGTTGGACTCTCTGGTTTTTCTGGTTCTCTGGGTCGAGGTTGGCTTGCACGACGACCACTTAAGCTATGGCTGTAGCTGTTTCGTTTCCATGCCAAAGTGTAGTTAGTTTTGCTTTTCTTTTTATATTCACGCATACTGATGCTCCTCACACATACACACATGCGAGACGAGAGCCGCCATTTGTGGCCACTTACCGTGTATGGCGCATACGCTACTTTTATGATTTGGCCCAAGATGAAAAACACGTGGCCAAGTGAAATGCTAAATTAGTCAACGTTTAGTACAAGCTACTTAGCATTGAGAATATGGCCTCTGCTATTAAATTGATTTCGTTCGTTGTTTCCGTTTCCGTTTCCGTTTCAGTTTCTGTTTCATCAGCTGCAGAGATTCGGCTTTTTGCAATCAGAATTCCACTGATGTTCAACACTTAATTTCATGTCTCTCTTTCTCTATCTGTGTGTGTGTGTGTGTGTGTGTTTACGCTTGTTATTGTTATATTCTTGCTGCTGTTATTGTGGCTTACGCAGCAGCGCAGCCTCTCATTGCATGCTCGAATTCATAAAAAGGATAACAAATGCCAAAGCTACATGGCAGCCTGCCTGGCTGACCCATTTCCGTCCATTTGTCTTTGGGGCGTGCCTGGCCATAATATCAAATCATATTTTAACATTTATACGCAATGAAGCTAACAACAAAAGCGCACAATTCTTGCTTGCCTTTTTCTACGTTTCTTATTTTGGAATTTCAGCCACAATAAGACAGAGCAGCAACGGAGCAGGCGTTTACTAATTTCATAAAGCCAAATGAAATAAAAATGCCTCAAATGCCGCAGATCCGAGCTCGGCTTTGCCCAAAGTAAAAGGGATGTTGCTCAAGCTGAAATGGATTTATCGCGAGCACAACTTGGTTTTAGCAAAATTTAACATCTTTTAACAAAGCACAAAACAAGCACAAGGACAACTTGAAACGTAAATGGCTTTAATGCAGTTTCAGCTACAGTTACATTACGCATTGTTCTGTGATCAAAGCAGCGTCGAGTCGAAGGGAAAAGAGCCGACAAATGCTCTAATAATAATAATACGAAGACAAAGAAAATATTATGAGCAAATATTTGAAAGGCAAATGAGCGCATAGCGCAAGCAGTTTCAAGTATGTTCATTGAGGTGCTAATGAAAGGCGGCAACGGCATTGAGAGGAATTGGGAAGATTGCGAAGATTGAGAAGATTGAGAAGATTGCGAAGAGCAGGACATGACAACTCGAGGCAGCTTTTATGACAACATTAAAGTGAAACGCTGCAGAGTGCGCTTCATTTGTGAAAATGACTCACTTAGCCGGCGCAACGGGTCGTATACGCAATGTGTGTGCACCGAAGTACTTCAATTATGATGATTGATGATTATACGCCCTGACGGAGCAGTGTGCATAAGTGTGTATATAAATATATGTACATATATATCTATACTATGTGGGTTCTATGCTTGCTTGGTTCTGCTGCTGCTTTGGCATGCAAAATAAAAAGGAATTTTGCAAATGAATTGTTAAGTATGCGCCGCGTTGGCTGCCAATGCCTTGACGGTATTCGAAAATGCCGCAAAGTATGCGGCAAACTGGTAAGAGACGGCACCGCTAAGGTCTAAGTCGGTTCTCTACTTGGCATGTCAAAGGCTTACCCAACGGCCAAATATGCCAATGGAATTTCAAAATGACTTTGAGCCGAGGAACAATAAAGCATCGCAACGTCTGCACAACAACAACAAATACCCAAAGCAAATAATAATAAAAAATGAAAAATACAAAAAAAAAAAACAGCGGAAAATTACTGAGAAAAACTGAATATTTATAACACGATGTGCCATTAAATGTCAATGTATTTTTAATTATGCACCCAAAACGTCGAATGCAAAAAGAAACCCAGTTGGAGCGTGGCTTTTAGCTCGAGCTACGAACGCTTTCAATTATGCCGAAGCAATTTTCACTTCGTTGCCGCCTGTCAAAAACTTTACACGCGCCCTGCTCTTTATTTCACTTGATTTTTATTTTATTTCGCATCTCGCATCTCGTTTTCAGCTCCAAATGAACGTAATTAAAATTGACCCTTGGGGACTGACCCATAGCACCATAACAAAAAGAAAAGTGCGCGCCTGAAACAACAAATAAAAAAGAGAAAACTTTTACATAATTACCAGAAATGAATACACCAGCTATACGAGCATGAATCAGCCTCTCTCCTCCTTGCCCCTTTGGATATTTTATTTTGTTTTTGTCTGTTGGTACACAAAAGTTTGTGTTGATCCTGAGCTCATGTGCTAAATAACATTTGTTGCTAACATTCACTCAATAATAAGTACAACATTCTCTGCTTTAGTCCCCGAGCTTGTGCCTTGTCCACTTAATTTTGAAAGTTTAATGTTTTGTTGTTGATTTCTCTTGAGAGCATAAAACATGGTCAGGAGACAGCCAACCCAAGCCATCCCACCAGCCCAATCCAACTGCCAATTGCCAGTTTGTTGCACTGCAAATGTGATTTACAAAGTTTTCCCCTAGCGCAACGAAATTAAAACAACCAGAAACGAACATTTATTTACGCAATGCATTTGAGAATGAAATTCAATTAAGTCTGCACACATGAAAGTTTAATTCCCTGCAAATGTTAATTAAGCTTTCATTTATACTCAGATTTAGCTCTCGAATTCAATGCATATTAAAAGTTATCACTGCATCAACAGAACCGAATGCAATTAGTGGGCTATTAGTCAAAGAGCAGCTAGATTGCGAATTTCAAGTACGCCCAGTTCTCGCCTAAGTTGCCAAGTTAGTGTGGGCGTTGTGCCACGCCCATTAAATTTGCGCAAGTTGTCGCTTCGCTCTTTAAATTGCCATGAAATGGCCCACAGAATGGGCCCAACGACACTTCGTGTAATTTATTTGGCCCAAAGGCGCACCGTGTTCCCTAGCCTGCCACTCGCCTACTCTTTGTCTTCCCTCCGTAGAACTGTTCGCTCGGTCAGGGTTTTTGCCCAAAAGCGAAGACAACGAAGACGATGAGGCGGCAAATGCGTTAAGACGATTTTATGTAAATGTTTTTCGTGCTCATGTTTTAAGTGTGTTTGCCTCTCCATTGCGGCAAAAATGGCAACGGCCCGCCATCGCCATCGCCATTGCCATCGTCGTCGTCGTCGCCGCAACAACAAAGGATATGGCATACCATCGGAATATACATATACATATATATAGCCCAGGTTTTTTGGTCTGCCTACATTGTGCCTGTTCATTTGGAATTTTATTTAAAATGGATTATGCCGCCTACGAAACAAAGCAAAACAAAACAGACAAAAAGGAAAAAGGAAATATAAAGAAAACTGACGACAAGACGTGGACGAGGATAAGGACGAAGACGACGCAGAGAAGCTTTAATACTCTTGGTAAGGCAATGTAAAACAAAAGAAAATATGTTTAACAAAAATTTATAAAAATAAACATAATAAACGTAATCAAATACTATGTCGTTGTTATTTTTATTATTGTGCCCTAAGCTCCCTTATAAAGACCATTTGAATAGCTTTAATGCGTAAGATAGCGGATTAATATTTATTTAATAAACTTAATTTATCTGATTAGCTAAACGATTTCTTTATCTAATGGCAACTAATTGAATTTGCTTTTTTGTTATAACCTTTGAGTATTTTTAGAAACCCCTTATGCCAACAAGTGCAATTACTTTGGTATTTTTATCTGGCCTTTAGCGTTTAATTAAATTGCTACTCCCACTTATGAATCTATTAACTTTGTATAATTCACTTAATTTACTTTTTGTGCTGATTATAAAAAGTATGCACGCTGCTTATTAATTTACTCATTCGGTGGAATTCTGATAACAATTACAAAAGACCTATTGTTTGAGCCAATTAGCAAGCAGCTTATATCTAATTTGTAAACGAAATAAATTTGTTACTGCATAAAACAAATTTTTTAATCTTGTATTTCATTTATGGGATTTGAAGCGGTACTCAACCTGTTTTATGATTAATCGTCGAATTCATAATTCAAAAGGTTTTTTTAGAGTACAATTGTCAGTTGAGTTAAAAACAATTTAAAAGGTTTTAAGCTTCACAAAAAAAAAAAATTGTTATCTTTATCAAGCTTTTAGTTTAAATTCGTATGATTAAAGTAACATGAGGGTTCCACATTGTCTTATAAGGTCCTTAGTGATATCACGATTTTAAAGATCCTGGCTTACCGTATACTATTATATTTTTTAGAACTTTATATACCGATATATCTGATATATTATATATAAATACTATATAAAATCTACTAAATTTTCAGCATTGCCTAAGTGAGAGTATCTAAAGTCTAGATTGCCGTTTCAACGCGCTTGTTGTTTCTTCAGTCGTGGCATTTGGAGGTGTTTATGTTTATGCGACAAAGTGGCAAAGCACAAACCCGATTTGGGGCTACATATACATTGTACATTGTACATTGTACACACTATATATTTACGCAGATGTACGTGCACATGCTCTTATGACTGGCAGCGACTTAAAGCATGGCTTAGAGTTGAATTTAATGAAAGGCGAAATTGTTATTTGAGTTTGCAGGAACAGCGGCTATAAATCTCCATATTGCGACTGGGTCGCATATGTGTTTGTGTATGGAACTCTCATCGGGCAATTATCTATTACGCGCTTCCTGCGCTTGCAGCACGGGGCTGGAGTAAATCAATAAACGCTTTATACGCTCGCAATTTACGGCGGAATAACGCATTAAATTGTATGGCTAAATTTCATTTGATTGTGAAATCGTGCGAGGCGGCCGAAGGCAGCGGCTCCTCCGCAGCTCCTCCGTTGATCCATTGACTGCATAACTCTTTCATTTATTAACCATTTCCTTCGTTTCACAAGTCACTCTCAGTCTGCTCTTGCTTTCTCAGTCCCCACCCTCCCCCTCTGCTACCACCACCATGACTTTCTCTCGAGGAGCGTATCGAACCAACAATGGCGCCAAACGGCGTCGCAGGCGATGGCAAATCGTTGACAATGCCAGCTGGCGTGATAAGCCATTCATTACGATTATTACGCTCCGTGTGTATGTGAGAGTGTGAGTGTGGTGTGTGTGTGTGTGTGTGTGTGTATGTATGTGTGCGTGCGTAAGTGAATATGCGTGGTAGTGTGTGTGTGGCAATAGCGGGAAGTCGGCTCGGTTTGCTATGCCGAGCTGGCAAATAAAAAATATTGCTGATAGGAGTAAAAATTTTCATACTCATTTATTTTTATTTACTGCGCGCAATTTGCACATAAAAGCCGAGCAAAAAGTCGAGCAAAGGTTCGGTGTTGTTGTCATTGTTGCTGTTGTTGCCGTTGTTGTTGTTGTTGTTGTTGTTGTGCCTGTGCCGTGTGAAAGGGTTCTTTCAAAATCTCTGACTTTGACACAAGTGAAAATATCGAAAAATTATGCGTGGCTATAAAAGCATCGCACGGCGATGGCGTCGATGTCGATGGCATTGTCAATATTTAAGTTTTGACATTGTTATGACAGCAACAACAACAACAACAACAACAATAGCAGCAGGAGGGACAACAACCATTATGGCGGCGCTTGTCGTTTATGATATGGAGCTATGGCCGGGCACATGTGTGTGTGGGGTTAATTTATGGTGTTCATGTATGCAAATGTTGTCATAAATGTCGACAATTTTTTGGAATTTCATTTAAGAATTATGATGGTACGCCGAGTCGAGTTGAGTACCGGGTCGTGTGGGTGCTTAATTCAACCATTAAGCGCAAAACAAACTGTCTTTAATTGAGGATCTCACAGCCAGGCAGCCCAGTTCAGCCTGGCCACAAATTGCTGGCAGACGCCCAAGTAAACCTCAGTTGCAAACGCTAGTTGGGTCTAGGTCTGGCTCTGGCAGTGGCACTGGCGCCGGCGCCCGGTTAAAAGTGAATGATGCGGCATGAAACACTTTATTTGATTTCATAAAATGCTGCCCGGAATGGAAAATCACAAGGCTAGCCGAGTGCCAGCAGCAGAAGCATCAGCATCAGCAACAGCAATAGCAACAGCCAACTGACTAACCCTCTTCTCAGCTAAAGCGGCTACAGGGCGTATACGCAATTTGTATTATTTGTCTCTATAAACTTAAGAGTCGGAGCTTTGGCTGAATCGAAATAAGCAGGGCAAAGAGGATGAGCAAAAGAGCAGCAGCATGAGACGCACACAAATAGATTGAGACAATCTCTGACCGGCTTAATTTGAACTTGGACTCGTAGTTGAGACGTGCATTTTCGCTTTAATTTTGCGATTTTCCGCTTGTTTTGCCAATTAGGCGCCAGTTGACTTTTCCAGCTCGGCGACAAGCTGGAATTTTTGTAATAAATTCAACTGTTTCAACTTTTCAGTTGAATGTAATTTTAAGCCAGATTAAATTTTCAATGCAAAGACTAGAAACTTTCCAAGCTATTTTACATATATATAACTCTATGGGAAAATGCTGAATATACAGTCTGCGAAATTGTTAAAAATACACAAATACAGTTTGCAATAACAGTATAGTTTAAAAAGTTGCCTTTGGTAAATTTAGTTAGCAAAACTTGAAAATAAAATTAAAAGAGTGGCATAAATGGAATGTTTTGTTAGCTGCAGGGTATTTTAGCGTCGGGCAATGCTGCTGTTAATATTTGGTCTGTATGCGCATTTATTTTATTTTTATTTCTTTGTCGTATTTGTTGGCAACTTTAATTTACTTTGCCCAACTCTCGGCGTGGCCATAGACTCCAGCGAAATGTGAGAAAGCGCGAGCTCATAAATTTCAAATCTGTTTCAATTTTCATTGGTCTTTTGTTGTGCCCTGTTATTGTTGTTGCTGTTGTTGCTATAAGCTTGTTTATGTTGCCTGGCAAGTGAAAGTTAATACGCGTGCGAAATTTTCAGGCACTTTTAGCGCTAGGCTTCCAAATCGGGCGAGCCCGCGCTGAAGAAAAATGAAGCAAAACTTTTGCAAGGGAATTATTCTTCATATGAGATGACATCAGCGTATATAAAGTTGCATTCCTAACATGTGTGTGTATGTTGTGCGTGTGTGTGTGTGTGTGTGTGTATGTATTTCTGCTGTCTGTATCAGTGCTAAAGTTTCAAGAGGAGCCCGAGTACTTGCTGTGCGATAAGCAGAATTACAACAAAAAATGAATAACGGCCCGCAGACTTGGCGTCTTGTCTGTATATGAGCATGTGCTAGTGTTTGTATGCTGGTGTATTGTGTTGGCTGGGGAGGGTGAAGAGGGGACGCTGGAGAGGGGAATGGTGCTTAAATGGCATTCTCCTACTGGCTGCAGGCAGTTAAAGGAATGCAATAAAAAACTTTTCAGACAGCCACCGGGTATGCAATGCAAATGCTACGAGCAATAAACGCAAGACTTAAATCTTCACAATCTCCTCAAGAGATCTGCTCGGGCATATTAAAAAAGCATACACGCTAAGCCAGTAGGATGCCTTAAAAAAAAAAAGAGAAGCCGCCTCGGGCATGGACCCCTGTGCCTCCAGAGAAGTTAAACAATTGAGTGACTTCGGTGGGACAACAAAATGCTGGCACTAATCCGAGCTTAGAAACTTTGCTTTATTTTAATCAAATCGACAGCAAAGCAGAAGCAACAATACACTCACACGCATACATAGTCTCTTTCTCTCTCTCTCTCTCTCTCTTTCTAAATGTACACCCACTTACAGTTAACCCTCAAATGCCCAAATCTAAACCTATGAGACAAATTGAACCAAACATTTTTTTCTAAGGTAAATGGTGGCTCCTGAGTTCAAAAATAAGCTCAAAAAGTTTGTGGGAGCTTTCGTTTACCTGTAAGGTGACAAAATATGGATGCGTGTCTCAAGACACTCTTGGGCATTCAAGCATATAAAATTTGTCTGGATGAAAATCTATATTTTGGAAACTATAAGAGCTAGAGACACTATTTTTGGTATGTAAGTTCTCCTATGCTATACGGTGTTGAAGATTTTTTAGATCTTTGATATTTTCCCCCTTTACCCTCCTTTACCCCCCTTTCCACTAGCTCCCACCTTGATCTCGCAAGCTTTAAGAGCCACATCAGGTACAATTTTAACGTCATAGACTTGAAATTTGGAATGTACGTAGCCTATGGCATTCTTCATTTATGCTGTGAATTGCATTATTATGCGATAAGAAACACCGAAGTTATTTAACATAGAATGTGCTCAACTGTGCGTGCAGCGTCTGCCGCTGTCGGTTGGGTTCGACTGTGGCGTTCCTCCCAACTGATCTGCTTCGTCTGTAATGATAATTAGCTTTAAACCTATGTCTACATTCAAGTTAAGGGTCAAATTCAAGATGTAGACATCATTAAGTGTGACTTTTAATACATTTTCAAATGTCAAAATTATCACATTCCCCGTAATTTTACAGAACAACTCATCGTCATATATAGCAAAATCAAACATATATAACTGTTGCTAAATAATTAATTCCGATAATTTGAAGCTTGTCTGAATTAGTTGTCATACATCGTCTTTTACGATTTGAATGTTGTTTCCCGATTCTTTTTATAACAAAAAAACACCATTTTGTATGGGAAAATTGTATGTAAAAGTTCGCAAAAAAAGTACACCTAAATGCCCAAGCGTGCCTCAAGACACTCATAGGTTTTTCACTGCTGCACGGCACAATTTTTATATATTCGCAAAAATAAAACTGCAATTAGTTAGCAAACAAACCTACCTATATGGAAAAAAAGTATCAACTTAATCAAGCAAATTAAAGTCTGTTTAATTAAACCAAACAAATCGCACTCTGCAGCCACTACGTTTCATGTGCGCAAAAAACAATTTTGTGTATATGCCAAAATAAAAGTACCGTTAAAGCTCAAGTGAGCTTTAAGAGCTTTTGATCATATATTTGGCGTAATGTTAGCTTACCGTAAAAAATTGTAAATTTAAATTCCAATAAACAGATTTCTTTAAAATGACAATAATGCGATGAGTGTCTTGAGACACTCTTGGGTATTTGAGGGTTAAAAGGAAAATGGAAAGAAGCCATTGGCGAAACGCGCGACAGGCAGCAGAGGCAGCAGAGGCACAGCTGCAATGGTGAGGGCAAGCAAATGAAGTTTAAGTTGTGTTGTCGTTTGGCTAAAAGGAAACAAAAGGCAGCAGGAGCTACCACAAAATTGTGCGCACTTGTACGTATGCTACGTGGGGCACTCAGCAGAACAATGCCACTCAGGCAATAAAGGGCCGAAAGCAGCCGGAAAGAATTGCTCCGTAATTTAATTTAAGCATGCGGATTGCTCGACTAACTCGGATGCGGAAGTCTGTCTCTCTCTCGCTCGCTCTCTGTTTCTCTCTCCCTCTTTCTATCTCTGTGTGTGTGTGTGTGTGTGTGTGTGGGTGTCAGTGTGGTGCGTTAGTGGTGCGTGCCCCATAAGCTAAAATGTCAATATTTGCCTATGTTATGCATTAAACCCGCCGCCAAATGCCAAAGCATGTGCCTTATGAGTTTATATATTATGCCTCTGTATGTGTGTGTATGTGTGTGCAAGCGGACATTTAAAATATATATTTTTTTCTCTCCTCTCTCTATCTCTCTATGTTTGCCACCAAATATCTGCAGCGCCACCCGCGGCGTGAGCGGAAATTAGCAAACGATTTAAGCTTACGCCGTTTGAGACCGAGCGCAGGCAACGCGTCGTATGCGTGTTATTTGATTTTGTTGATTTTCTGCGCTTCATTGCGGGCATAAATGTATACTATATAGAGTATATACGTTTTTCTTTAACAATTTCCTGTTATAAACAAATCAAGGATGTAATAACGCAGTTCATTGCGTGCAGTGTACACAATGCATAGGGACAGAGGGGCCCACAGTTGCCGCCATGTGATTGAAAATAAATGCCGCTGATTATAATCTTAAGATCTGCCGGAGTCGGTAATGGCCGAAAAAAACTCTGCATGGCATATCCTCCTTACTTTTTGAGCTAGGCATGTCCCAGCACCGAGCCCATTAGTTCGTGGTCTTTTTTGCTCGGGTATTGCACTGTAAAATATAAAATTCTATTTTTTTTTTTTGGGTTTAGGAAAAAGGCTACTCACACAAACAGAAAAATAGAGAGAGAGAAGTAGAGAGATTGAAGGCATGTGTAAGTACAGCAACAACAGTAGGATAGACTTTAAGCAAAGCCAGTCAAGTGTACGAAATGTAACAAAGACCTAACCAAAATTACAAAAACACACACACACACACACAGACACAGACGCATGCCATGGCACTCGGTTATTCACATACTCACACACACTCAACTGCCACTCACACGTACTGGAAAATAATGAGAAAATTTCAAAAGTGTGCCCGTCCACTTTTGATATTTTCTTTTCAGGCCTTGGGCACATCCAGCACACCAGCACCAGCATCAGCACCATCACACAAAGCCAAGAATGTCAACTTAAAGCTCCTTCAATTGCCTTTGGCCATCGGGCCATGGCTGATGAGTTCAAGTCAGTGGATGTCAGGCTCAGCAATGCCGGTTTCCACTTCGTTTTCTTTAAAGTGTTAGAACCGAAAGTGGGCGCAAGCGACGCTAATGAGCTACTTAGGCGATGACTTAAGTCATTATTGTGTGGGCGTTTGCACATCGTGACATTACACATACGCAGCGTTGACTCTGGCCACCTTTCACAGCAAATTTGATGTGTCCCCATTTGGTCCTGAGCCGATGCCAAAGCCAACTGCAGACATGTATAGAAAGACAGTCAAACAGCCAGACTGTTAGACTGTTAGACATTTGGACAGTTATTGCTGCCTTGCTTTAGGGAATTTGCCTTTGTTTTTGCAACAACTTTAAGCCTACTAAAGTTTTGTTTGTATTGTTGTTTTTGTTACTGTTTTCTTGTGTGTTCTGTTATGCTACGGTCTGTGCATTGTGGTTATCGCTGGCCCACAACAAATGCCATATAATATTCGATTAATATTTCAATAAACTGTGTTGTGTGCCCTTTTAAGGATTACAATAATAAGGTTCTTTTGTGCTCCGTTCGCCCACAAAACTTGGTCATAACCAGAATGGGCGGAGCAGATCAGTCGGACGGGCCCGACTGTCTTATACCCTGTGCCCTATATTTTTTATAAAATTTTATAAAACTGTCTTACGCAGCGTAGCAGCAATGCTTTCTCTGCTACGTTTCCTATATGTGCCGCTTAATTGGCCGCGCTGCTAGTGAGCGAGCGTGCAACGCCTGCAATATTGTTTCGCCTATAACTCCTGTGTTTATTGATCGATTTTAATGCGCTTCTCAGGAAAGTTTTATATAATAGAAGAGAGTATATATACCAAATAACAACGTTCTATGTTCAATATTACGCTTGTTATTCAGTTTTTATGAATTAGGGCGTAAAAGGGGCGTGGCATCCAAAATTTGAAAAAACCCTATCTGCGGCTAATATAGACCTACAAATAACTGAAAACAGAATTTATATAACTCGATCTGTGTCTCTTAAATTGGCGAATGAATTCTTTTTATGCTCGTTGTGGGCGAAAGGGGTGTGGCATCCAAGATTTGAAGTAAACTTGATCTGCGTATTGTAAACACCTTTCAGAAATGACCAAAACGGCTTTTCTAGCTATTATAGTTGCTGAGATCGACGCGTTCAAACAGACGGACAGACGGACAGACGCACAGACGGACAGACGGACAGACGGACAGACAGACGGACATGGCTATATCGACTCAGCTCGTCATCCTGATCAAGAATATATATACTTTGTGGGGTCTGCCACGCCTCCTTCTGGCTGTTACATACATTCGCACAAAGTTATTAACCCTGTTTTTCCCATTTTTCAAATGGGCACAGGGTATAAAAACGACCAAAAAAAGGACCTGCTTAAGCCTTATTCACTTGGTTTGTTTGCAGCACAAAATCATAATAATAATAATAATAATAATAATAATGCACTTGATTAAGTACAATGCTTCTTCCTTTACAAATATTTTTCAATAGCCCTCGGCACAAAATTGCAATCATTAGTCAGGCTTGATGTACAATGGATGCTGATTTCTGATGCCCACAAAACGCCGCGGGATTCATTAGACAACGCAACGCGACAGCAGCTAAAAATAACACAAAACCGCAGCGGGTCACACACGCCAACACATATATATATATAGATATGTATTCACACAGATACAAGACACACGCACACACATGCAGCGAAGTCATGCGTAATTGCCAACACCTCATTAGGCAAATGCCGCACAAAAGCAGCGACAACTTTGCATTAATCAGCGACTGAAAACTTTCAGCAGTTGCCTCATCAGTTTGCGCCCCTGCTTCCCCTCCGCTGTTGTACAGTGCCTGCCAATTAAATGCGTCTCGTCACAATGTTTACAAAGCATGCGGCACACGCACCAAAACAAAAGCCAAAGCCAAAGGCCCCTGTCAGTGTTATCCCTCGCTCAAATAATCAGAAATTGGTGGGTGTATAGCCAGATAGCGAGCCAGAGAAGGGAGTTACAGAGCTACACTCAGAAAAAAACTTTGTAAATTTCACTATTTTGTGGTTAAATGCAGACAAAGAAGAAACATTGCACCTGCGCTTTTTAATACATTTTTAAAAGATTTTTAAAATAGTTTTTAATTATAGTATACATATGGTAAAGTACAGGGTGTTCTTCTAAACTATTTTTGCTCAACAATTTATTCTTCGACTTTAATTTGTCC
The DNA here is from genome assembly GCA_035045125.1 of Hypselothyrea guttata. Classification (NCBI taxonomy): domain Eukaryota; kingdom Metazoa; phylum Arthropoda; class Insecta; order Diptera; family Drosophilidae; genus Hypselothyrea; species Hypselothyrea guttata. The sequence continues at coordinate 181,813 of JAWNNJ010001499.1, forward strand.
ATATTTTAATTGAGTAATCAAATCAAGTAATTAATATTTAATATAAAAGATGTTTTTGATAAATATTATAATAGTTATTTTTATTACGTTTTTTTTTTTTAGTGTAGCAGTGTTAGCTGCAAAATCAACGACATAATTCTCTAAAATGTGATTTTATTAATTAAATGCGACAGGCAAGTGTCAAATTAGCGACGGGGCGTGGTCGGCGTCCGCTCTAACCCACGCTCTCAAGTTCACGCTTTGTCTCCTTTCTCTCTCTTCGCTATCTCTCTCTCCTTTTTCCCTTTCTTCTCCCTCCCTGTGCGGCTTGTGCTGCGGTTCAATGTGCTGCGAATGTCAACGATGACGCCGACAGCGTACAACCATTTTAAACATGTCAACATGGTGTCATAATTAAAATGTTCGCCAGGCCATGCCAATGTCTATGTGTGTGTGTGTGTGTGTTTGTATTTCATCTGTGTCTGTGTCTGAGAGAGTATCTGTGTGTGTGCGCTTGTAGTTTGCCGCTGTGTAGCGCTCGATATGCTTGCAAATTGGTGGCTTAAATTCGCGACCCCACACGGGACGCTTGGCATCGCCTAGAGGCGTTTCCTTTGGAAATGCCAACGCCATTGTTTGCTCTAACATTGGGCGGCATTTTTAATGATGGGCTGGAATTGAAACTAGCACAAATTGTGTAGAGTATCGGGCGAAGGCGCAGCGAAAAGGGTTAACTTAAATAGGCAATTTTGTATATTTTTGAGAGCACGGGTCGTATCGGATGGCTGGTTAACTGATTGGTTTTGTGGCTCGGTTTTAGCAGCATTTGGTTGCCATTTATTATGGGTTATCAAGACTATGCTGCTAATTACAGCGCTCTCTGGTTGCGGTTAGATTTAAATATTTTAAATTGCAGCAAATGCAAAAACAAAATACAAAAACAAATGAAAGTGAGTCAACAAACATTTGATTCAAGAAATATATAAATAAATATTAATATTTGCATGTGCAGGTCATAAATATGTCTTTGCTTGTTTCGGTGCTAAAAATAAAACAACAAAAAATAAACATGCAAACGAAAAGTACAAGTATTTATCCGTATAACAAGTCTAATAAAAGATCAAAATACCTACAAAAATACATACATTCCATAAAAACATTTTTTAAATATTGCCGAAATTCTTGATATTGTTTTTATGAAATTTAATATTGGACTTCAAGTCATGCATTTTTAATGGCATTTAAATTGACTTGTAAATTGGATTCTGTGGAATTCAAAACAATACATATAGTTAAATAACCAACAGCAAAACGCAGTTATTGTTTTCAGGTAATTTTCATATACATAAATTTATTGTTTACTTTTGATTTGATTTGAAATTGCAAAGCAAAACAATTAAATGTCTATTTGCATTGAGTTTTTAAAATGCAATGCAAATAATTATTTTAAATGCAAAATAAAATTAAATTAAAATTGTTGTCATGAATTTTCTAAGCTTTAGTTATATAAACCTGAATATTTGCTAAAACAAATAACGTTTTTATTATTTTAATGAACCACACTATGCCGTTTGCGCTATAAATCTTGCTCGAGGTCTTAAATTTAAAGCAAGTCTGGTAAACATAAAAAAATCAACTGGACAGTTAACTGACCTACAGACCAGGCCGAACGTTATCCTGGCCACTTAGGCTTGATTAATGTGCCGTATTTATGCCGGCATCCAGCAACCAGCATCCAGCACCCAGAGCTAAGTGATGGTACTCAGAGCAACATTCGTGGAGCTCGGCCAATTCATATGCCCGTAAATAATATAGAGCCTCTCTGGGTTTGCCTCTTTTGCACTGACCTGTGGCCGTATGTCCAGTAAAATGAGCTGGTTTTTATTGTCTCAAGGTTAATTTGAATGGCAAAACTTACGTAAGCATTTCCATCTGTCCATTTTTGCCGCTTCTGCTTGCCACTCTATTACAATTTGTCTTATTTATTTATTTTTTGCTGCTTTAGTTTTTCTTCTATACTGTCTTGCTTTATAATTTACGGCTCTGCGAGTGGATAAAAAAAATTAATCAAAATGCTGCGGGGAAACACGAACTTTTCCATTCACGTATTTATCATGGTTTGCCATAAATATTGCCGAGGCTTTATCTCGACAAGGGGCTACATATGTTTTAAAATGCGAATAAATTTAATTTCAATTCAATTAAATTCATTGTTGAACTCAGCTTTAGTTTGCCTTAGTTTTTTTTTATGCTTTAAACTGTATACTTGCCACACTGTGGCACAATGAATACTGTATGTGCTTGCAAGCCTGTCAGTCAATCAGTCACTGACACATTGATTGAATGCTGCGCTGCGTCCATGCAACTCAGCTGGGCCTCTGCCACGCCTCATATGAGTGGGGTGGGTGGCAGGGGGGCACAATTTAAAGCATTTTCAAAACGGCACATCGACATCATCAGTTCAGTTCAGTTCGGTTCAGTTGAGTTCTAGTCGGCAGAATTTGGCTTGTGGCATGTTGCCCATGTTGCCGCTGTCAAGGAATCTCCCTGGTGAATTTTCCAGCCAGCTTGTTACAGAAAAGGGCGCAACACATTCAAAATATTTCTGAGTGGCAGAGGGAGTACTATACACTGTTCAAAAAACAAACTGAAATATAGATTTTTCTTCTAAAAATCATTAACAAATGAGCTTTATGGTTGGGAACAGTTTTTGAAATGTTCTATTTTACAATTCTAATCTTGAAATCTTTATTTTTAATAAATCGAGATTTTAGAATGAATTGTTTTAATTTAATATTTAATTGATATTATTCCATTCTTCCTGAACTAAAAAGTATAGAAATAAGAAATATCCTAAGTAAAGAATATTTTTAATTTTTTTCTTAAGCAACAATCTAAGCTTGTGTTTAAAGACTTTTTAAATACATTGCCAAAAATGCTAATTTTAAATTTAATATTTTTTTTATCAGTGCATATATGTTTGTGTTTTGTGTGTGGCAACAAAAATGTAAATGTATGCAAGCATTTACTTAGACAACGACTGCCAGAGACAGAGAGAGTCCCGGACCCGCATGATAACACGCATATCTTGATGGGTTATTGCCTAGTTTTTGGGACCGACTCTGGAAGCGAGCGTTCATGTGATTTAGTGTGCGAGGCAAGCAAATTAGACGCACACATACGCACAGTGGTGGCTAGCAAAACTCATATACATAAATATTTGTGGGCATACGAGCTGCTTGAGCAGCCAACGCACCCAGATCCAATATAAAGCAAACCTAAATGGGCCGACAATTGCGCTCGACAATGGGCAAACGCAGGGGCATAAACCCGCAGTAAATTTGCATAGAATAGAGGGTGGAGAGGGTGGTGAGGGGGTGCTGAAGAGGGGGAACAGAATGCTCTGTTTTGTATTTTGCATGCGGCAACTGTGCGAAGCGTTTGCGTTTATTGTTTGCAAATACGCAAATGGGCGACTGGCATGCCGTCAATTGCCGACAATTGGCGTCAATTTCCAGTGAGCGTAGGGGAAGTTGGGGGCAGCTGCCACTTACCTCACACTTTGGCAATTGTCCCTCCGGCGTCTTGACCTTCCAGCCCAGCAGCGGTGGTATGCAGATGAGCGCCGACATTATCCAGACGGCGGTGATCATGACGGCGGCACGAGCTGGAGTACGCGACTTCAGATAGTCGACCGCCTTGGTGATGCTCCAGTAGCGATCGAGCGAGATGAGGCAGAGATTCATGATGGACGCTGTGCAGAGCAGCACGTCCATGGCCGAATGTATGTCGCACCACCAGCTGCCAAAGATCCAATAGCCCATCAGTTCGTTCGCCAGCGAGAAGGGCATTATGATCAAACCCAAAAAGAAATCCGCCACGGCCAGCGAGGCAATGAACCAATTCTGTATGTTCTTCAGCGACTTCTCCGTGGCAATGGCGATGATCACCAGCATATTGCCCACCACAATGATGATCATCAGTATGGTCACAATGATCGAGGCAATTATAATGTGTGTCAGCGTATAGCCGCTCGGATACCGACCATCCCAGTACCCCTCCGTCGCATTGCCGCTGCCATTGCCCAACAGACCCAGACTCAGATTGCCCGGCGTCTGATTGTAGTAATTGCCAGCCAGTTGTATGCTGCTGTTGTAGAAGCCGCCATTCAGCAAAAAGATGGTGTCGTTCACCGGCGACAGATCCAACAGACTCGGTTGCAACACCTGTCCATCCACTGTCACCAGCGGCGGATTGAGTGTGCCACCGGCATTGCCATGGGGCAAGGTGGCAGTTGTGGTTTTGACGCTGCCGCTGCCGCTGCCGCTGCCACTGCGGAATACGGCCAGAAAGTCATCGGTGCTGATGTTTCCCGTATTGATGCTGGCCTCCACCTTGGCATAGTCCATGTTGCTCATGTTCTGTTCTATTTTGTGCTGTTTAACTATTTCTATTTCTAGTTCTGCCTAACGGTTGATTGGTCCCATACTTGGCGCGCGGCTCGTTCGCTCGATTATTTATTTATTTATAATTTCGAATTTGAATTGGAAATTTGAAATTGAAATTGAAATTTGGAATTGCTTTGCGCGTGGAAATCGAATTCTATGTGCAGTGTTTGGCTTTAACACCCAATTAAATCTAATAATTTATCTAATGCCTAGCATAGTTTTGCGATACGCAATTATATATTCGATTATGTTTTACCCGTTTTGCACCGAAACTTGTGTGTGTTTGTGCGCGAAAAACGCGCGCAACTTTCGCTAAATTATGATTTTTTATTAATTATTTAAGCAGCTGCATCAAGCACATACAGCACACAAATACACGTTTACATTTACGTAGACAGATAGACAGCGAAGGAGAGTGAAATCACATCTAGATACGTGTATATGCTATATATATTTGTAATAGAAAACAGAGAGTGCCCGCTAATATTGATATTTACATGCAGGGAGCGAACCCATTGCCTTTTGCCGGCACATGGCACAACCCCACGATCCAAATCTCGATTTCGATCTGGAGCGCATCGATCGATCCGTAAACTTATAGACTTTTCACATGGCGTACCGCTAGCCCCAGTCCTCGACACTTTCAACGCATTTTGTCTGCCCGATAACTTTCGTATCAAAATGAATTTTATCTGTATCTCTGGCGGTGTGTGTTGGCTTTTGATCGACCGGCTCTTTGGCTTGTTTATTTATTTTTACAGCCAGCTTGTTCTTTTTGCATTTTTCATGTATTTGCCACTCAATTCATTGCAGCGTGGGCACAACGCTCGATTTGTTTTGATTTGCTTTGATTCGATTTCATAAACTGTTGCCCCGTCTGCTTATTATTTATTATTATTATTCGCTTGTAACTGTTTGGCTTGGCTCTATTGGCTCCACTTGGCCAGCTGACGCGTCCGCGACACGTTCGCACCGCTGGAAATGCACATCTTAACTAAATACGCTGAACCTTTGCTACCAAATTCGTCTTGCATACGCAGCTTCTGCCGTCGCTGCCGTCGCCGCCATGGCTGTCGGCTGCCATTGCTCGTGTCGGTGTCGCGCGCTCGGCAAATGCTGTTGTGGGGAAATTTACTCAGCGATTGGGGAAATTCTCTCAGTCGCTGGCTGGCGTTTCATTTCGTTGCGTTTCAAGTGAGTTTTTGTGTCAGTGTGAAAGTTTGAACGCTTTGTCCCACTGCCCTAAACCTAAGCAGCAAGACCAACCAAAACTGAACCCATTTGTTGCAGCACTTTTCACGTATTTCAGCCGCTGCACCTTTTGCTCTCTTGGTGTGCGTGAGTGTGAGTGTGTGTGTGTGTTTGTTGTTACACAAATGTTAGCCCTGCGAACGATGCCCATGTGTGCGATGCGGCCTTTTGTTTACATTTTTATTTTAACCCACATAACTGGCCAACGTAGGCAGGCTCACCTTTAAATACTTCTTGGCCAGTTGAAGTTGTGGCAGTTGGCTCAGCTGTGCCAACAAGATGGCAGCCCCACAAATGAAGCCATCAAAAGGCGTGCGGGCCTGTCATACAATACAAATGATATATAAACACGTACACTCAGCAAAAAAGTCTATTCGATTTGGGCACGACCAGACAAGAAATTTAATAATTTCGGTTAGAAACAATTTTAGAAATTAAAATTTGTTCTAGTATATAAACTAAAATTAATTCAATCATTAAAAATTGAATTCGTTTAATTTATAAAAACAAAAATCATCTTTTGATATCCAATAAATATTCCTGAGGTGACAATATCTTTGACTATAAACAAAAACTGTATACTTATTTCTAAAGTTCAGAATTATTTGATTTTATCGTAATTATATTTATTTATTTATTTTTTATTTATTGTCGACTAGACCACTCGATATAGAATATAAAAATAAATTGCTGTTGTAGAAATTTCTCAATATTTTTCCAAGTGTACACACAGGTGAATATATGCGTATACGTATACATACATATATATAGCATATCACGCACATTATGCGCTACAGTCACGTAGGTTGGGCACATAATTGAAAAGCCAAGTTGAGCGTATCAATCGTGGCAGCAGCAAACAGGTTGTTGCTCTCGCTCAATCGCAATCTGCCTCTTGTGCCGCTGTTTGTTAGCCAGGAAATCAGCTAGAAATTATTATGATAATGAAAAGTTCATCGCACACTCGCTCAATTCAGCTGAAAGTTCGTTTGCTTCTTTTTTTATGAGCATCGGCGCCTTCAAGTATGCAGTAAGCAGACAACGCTGCGTATGAGTTATGCGAGTTATTTGATTATGTTAAGCATACGTTACTGCTGATGCTGTTGCTGTTACTGCTGCTGCTGCTGCTGTTGCTGCTGCTGCCGCGCATAATTTCGAATTACATACAGCAAAGCAACATCAACATCAACATCAACATGAACATAATAAATCTGCAAGGGGAACGTCGACTGTCGCCTGACAAACAAGCAGTGACTGAGCCCTTACAGCAGCAACTTATTTGCCCTGACGTCCACACACACGCACACACACACATAGGAATCACACACTCTTAGCCAAGTGACAAATGCCGGAAAGCGTGAGCAGCAGCAGCAGCAGCAGCAGCAGCAGTAGCAGGAAAAGCAACAACCCAGCGGGCACTCATCGTCAACGCCTGACAGAAGATTGCTTGTCAAGCGCTGATTATATTAACTGCCTATGGAGTTATGTACATGCACACATACATACATATGTAAGCCAATCAGTGACACACGCAATGCACAACACACACACACACACACACGCAGGCAACAACAACAGCAAGCAATCACAACAACAGCTGTCCAAGTGACAGGCAACAACAAATTGCGCATACGCCACATGGGCTACCCCGTCTAACGGCATAGATAATGCGCAAATCTCTCAAATGCGCATGCATTAAATTATAGCCACTCTCACACTCGCACACATGAACTGCCGCATGTTGCGTGTCCCTTTCCAGCTTCAACACGCACATTGGAGGCCGCTAATGGAGACCTGCATCGTGCAACCAAATGGAACGTCTGCATTCAAGTTGTGTCGTTGTGCTAAATCTAAGCTTAATTCGGCTCACGTTTTGCATAATCAAATTTCATTTGTAGGCGATGCATAAGTTGCATACAGCTGAAAAGGCGTGGCAGCTCGCGAGATGCCGCCCAAATTCTCCTGCAAACTAATAAATGAAATGTAATTTGTAAAAAAGCTGGTAGCATGGAACTTAAGCAAAACTATAAAACAGTTTTATCGGCTTAGACCGACAAGTCAATGTCGTGCTGCCCATTAGTTTGTGCTTGCTCTACCGGTTTCACTTAAAGCCATATATTTTGGTATTATACCGAAAAGTATCATTGCATACGCTCAATTTAAATTTAATATTTATCATTTTATATTTAATTAAAATTTACAACATAAATAAAAGATTGCATTAAATTGTTCAACAAAATTTTTGCAAATACAAAAATTATTTAAAATATTGGCTGTCATTTTGTTAATTTTCGCTTGAGGAGTTACTTTTAATTGCATATTTAAAAAAAAAGAGTTTATAATGTTATTTTCTGTTTAATTTGCATTAATTTATTTCAATATCCTACATTAAGCAAAAATAAAACTTGCTTTAAATTGCTTAACAGAAAGATTTAAATATTTGTAATGAAATTTCAATCAAAATAGTGATTGTAGTTATTTTTTAATTTCCGTTTGAAGCTTTACTTATAACTATATTATATATGTATATACCAAATTGTGTTTAAAATGTAAATTTCTTTTTTAGTTGGCGCTGAATGACCGACATTTGCTATCGTCTCACTATTCCCAGGGTATACTCACAGTCTAGTATGCTCTTGTAGCGTAATGTAACTTGTTTGTTGTTTAAAACTTGCGCTGCGCTGCGCTTTGTCATCAAGCGACTGGGAATAGCAATGGCAATGAAGCGCTAGGAAGAGAGACTGAGAGATTGAGAGACAGAGAGAAGGGCCGATGGGGAGCAGGGCAGATGGGGAGCTGGAGAAAACGAAATATTTCTGTGCAGGCAGGCAGGCTCAGTTGAAAAATGTGCAAATGCAACACGCTAATGGCAGCGAATATTTTATGTGCGCTTATCATTCGCATTAGCTGGCAAAATTGTTGCTAAAAGCTTGCCACATGCCATGCACAGAGAGAGAGAGAAAAGAGAGATGTGGGCGGGTGCGGGTGCGGTATCTTGTAGCCCGTTTATAGAGCCAAACTGGCAAATGGCAAATGCCAGCAGAAACAGCAGCAACAGCAACAGTAATAGCAACAACAGCAGTAACAGCAGTAACAACAGCAACGGTAACATTGGCAACTGCTGCTGGCAGACGGGCCGCAGGAAATTGCGTTACTCATACGCACTGTGGTGCCGCTCGATGCATTATCTTAATTTAAAAGCGCGTTACAACAGCAGCAAGTATAACAACATTGAACAGGCAAAAGGCAGCTCATGTGCCGTGTTTTAGTTTCATTAACTTGGCTGAAAACTCATTTATCAAACTGTCAGCAGCAATTATTTATACACACAGACACACGCCCATGCCAAAGCGAAACACATTGCACACACACACACACACACACAGTCTCAACCTGCCATACTCTCTTCCGCAACTGGCAACAAAAATTATAGAAAATTATCAACAGCAAGAACGCCGTCTCAATTTTCTTTGCGAGTGAGTTTTGCCGCAGCCTTTAACTGTAAAAACAATCAATTCAATTGAACTTAAATGCGCAATAGAAAATCAAATTAATGGCCACGACCTTTAGCGATAAGATCGCGCGAATCACGACCCTTAGCATTTTGATAGGCAAACCAGTTAAAGTTTTAATCTCCGCAATGGCCGTTGCTTAGTGTTCGTTCGCTTGTTGTTATTGCTTTTCGCGCTTTGCAGGCCTCTGCCTTTTCCGGCTGGGCCATTAGTGCGGTAATTAGCCAAAGGCGCAAAGCTTCGCAGGCAGCACGTGCGCCCAGTGACAACTGACAACATTGGCCCGGGTCTGCAGGCTCTGTGTGTAGGGTATCACAAGGTTCGACATGCACTGCTTGTGCATGTCACATGCGCCTGGGGGCACACAACATAGCAAATTTGCTGCTTAGTCGGGCAGAGGAATTACTGCAGGCAATACTGCGATTTAAATTTAATCCATATAATTCTGTAACTCCGTAATTCTGTTGTTCTGTTGTGGCGTGGCATCCAATTTTCGAAATAAACTTGATCTGCGTAAGATAACTACCTAACTATAGCAACCAAAACGGCATCTCTAGCTTTTGTAGTTGCTGAGAACGACGCGTTCATACAGACAGACGGACAGACAGACAGACAGACGGACATCGCTAAATCGACTCAGCTCGTCTCCCTGATCAAGAATATATATACTTTGTGGGGTCTGCCACGCCTCCTTCTGCCTGTTACATACATTCTGACAAAGTTATTAACCCTGTTTTTCCCATTTTTCAAATGGGCACAGGGTATAAAAAGTATTATATTTTTACCATTTTATAATCAGTAACGAATTCAAGGGGCGAAAGATACAGTGTCTTCTGCTGTCTATTCCATCCTTAATGCTTTTAAATAATATTCAAAATATTATTTTTCTTAAATTTTGTGCATTATTAAAGTCCGGTGCGCAAAGTGTGCCATTGTCAGTTGTCATAAAATTTATGCGCCTAATTACTTGCCATTTTGTTGGCAACTTTTCACCGTTTTCACCAGCGCGACATCATTTATTATTTTTATTTACACGAACAGAAAATGTAACGTTTTATTGACACGACGGCGCACTGGGGCGACGATAGTCAATAAGAAGGCAAACGACTGCTCCAAGTACTTGCCAAAAATAGCCATTAATCTTAAGGCGACGTTGTGCAGCTAATTGCGACGCATTCGACAGTCTGGACCACGGGTCACAAGGTCATTTGCCTGGCAGGCAAAAAAACAAACCAGACTTTGGCAGAGACTCGTGTATCTGTATACCTATGGCTGCTCGGTTGACTGGCCAATCATAAAAGATCCCCTTTTGCACATTAATGCGTTTAATGTGCCTCAAAATTTGGCGGCATAAACCGCAGGGTCGCAGGTAAAATGAACAGAGTTATTTATGTGCTGCTAGAAAAACGCTGAAATTTGCTTACATACACTTGAAAAAAATTTTAATTAGCTGCGCCGACAATGTACAAAAAAACCCCCAACAAAAACCCAAAGAGACCAAACAAAAGCGACAGGGCACAAAGGTCGTTGTGTGGTCTATGAGCTCCGCGAAAAGCTGCACCAAACCAAACCGAACCTAACTGAACAGAGCTGAGTTGAGTTGAGTTGTGGCATAACGTGCCGCCATGGCTATAACGTGGCAAGGCGTGTCCGGCTTTCAGCCGAAAGCAAACATCAGAAAAATACTTGGACTTTCGAATGGAGCGCTTTTCTGGACGCCATCAAAAAATCTGCGCCAGTTTTTGAACTGTTGCGTTGCGTTTCCTGTTTTCGTCTGTTCGTCTTCTTTGTCCCACGCTTGGCAATTTGTTCGTGAGTCTGTCTGTCCGTCTGTCCGTCTGTCTGTCCGACTGTCTGCTTTGCAGTCCGTCCGTCCGCCTATGGCCTTTTTCATAGTTCGCATTGTACTTTCTTTTTGTAGCTGCTGTTTTATGGCAAATTTTCCAAGCCGACACGAAAATTCGCAACACAAAGTGCCTGCGGCACTGGAAACACAAAACCCTATGACTTAATTAGAATTTTGTGTAGCTGTTACCGTTGCTGTGCTGTACAAGCACAGGGTAGAAAGGGCATATTCGCAAAAGGACAGAAATAGAATGTTACCTAATTATCGCGTTGTGCCCCTTGAAACCTAACCATAATGTTTGACAAACGGATTATCGGAATGCTACAAAATATAACAGTATTAAAGTACATGTTAAGAACTTGTTTCAAAAACGGATGTGATTGAGTTTGCAAATTTTAAGATAGTAGAATTTGTTGTTTAGACCTTTACAAGAATTATAAGTAATGACGGATCAGATAAGTCGTTGGGAAGTAACTTATAGTAAGAAAACCTCTTCATTTTAATAATAAATGCATCACACAGCGCCACAAGTCAGATAACCCTCTCAGCCTTGTTAAGAAAATTGTCAGTTGCAAATCTTTGCTAAATCATATCCCATGGTAATATATAAATTACAGCATCGATGGAGAATGCCATTGACTACGTACATGCCCATTATTGTATGCTATAACCATTTGGGTTTGATCATAGCAACTGAAAGCTTAGAAACCTACGATAGAGTATCTCAAAGTCTACCAATTATTGCATCGTCAGCAACAACCAACAGAACAACACATTAGGCAAGGGAAAATTGCAGACACTTCGCGATGACGACGGAATGACATGTGAACTGCATTTGGGAATTTGGGCTGGGAACAAAAATGGAAATGGAAATGGCAAAAACACAGCAAAGGAGGAAACTCAAAACGCAGGCAATTAGAATCCACAATCAAAGTACATATGTATGACTGTGTGTGTGTGTGTGTGTGTGGGCCAGTAATTAGCAAAATATCGGGTAAACATGAATAGAGCACGTGTAATTGAAGTTGTCATGTTACTGATGCTGTCAACGGCCATTCGATTCACTGCAGAGCCCTGGCGTATCAGTCAATTGTCTAGTAATCGGCATATAGATTAGAGCTATGCACATTTGCCGAAAATTCGTCGAACTGATTGTTATGGAAATGCCATAGTAAAAGTTTATCACGCCCGTGTACTATTGTTATCTTTTTGGGTTTTATTCTATATTGTTGACAAGTTTTGCGTAATCAAACTGACGGCCGACAGCTGCAATGGGGTTCAAGTGGGTGCAGGAGGAACGGGCAGATGAGGGATTAGTTGCTCTGTTTGCTCTACAATAACAATGGCAATAACAACAGTTTACAAGAGCAAAAAATAAAAAAGTATCTCAAATGGAAACTAATTTTGAATATATTTGCATAAAGTGTCATCTGTGCAAGTTTTATGCGCACAAAGTTTACGTCTTCCCCTCACTGGGACAGGACAGCTGCAAAAGTGCAAATATTTGCATGGAATATATATATATGTACATATATATAAATATGTTTTTTGTGCTTTTTGTTGTATAACAAATGCCACAACGAATGCGTGCAACCAAGTTATGTGCTGTTGCATTGTAAAACATGTGGCATTACAAGCGGCAACATTAAATGCAACATGCCCAGCTGTGGCCCCTCCACATAGGAGTTGCCACGCCCACTTTAAATGCGCATTGAAGCTATGCGCTGAGCATTAGACACGCTCGCAGAGCAGCGCAGTAACTGCATCATCATTGCCTACGAATGATTTGCAATCAGCATTTGATGGCCTTCATTCTGGCTTAGCACTTGGTTCGATCGAGTCATGTGCAAGGACCAAAAACTCTCAGGCTTCATTGACCACGAGGCCAATTTGATGATGAGGTTAAAAGGCATGGCATGCCCACTGGCCAGAGCTAAAAGCCGATCTCACATTTGGCAACCCACCCATCGCACACATGCACATTTATGCCAGTTGCCGGACAGTTCTGGCCAGATATTTGGCAAATTGCACATACGCCCCATGTGCAACACCACAAATGTTGCACGTGGCAAATTATTTGTTGTGGGGCGCAATTGGTTTGCGTTTCGCAACAAATAACATATGGTGAAAGCAAACGTTTTGCTTTTGCGCTTTGTGAATGGAAAGTAAATTGAATTTTCTAAATAACTGCAGTGTTTGTTTGACCAGCAGTCGAGCGGGATGGAGAGAGAGTTGAGCTGAGGGCTGAGGGCTAAGAGATGCCTGGTCAGATCAAACAAAAATTCAATTAGGGCTGAAATTAATTGCATTGCTTTTGCGAAACAATGTGCACTGCGCTTCCATCAAAGTCAATTTGAATGCAACGTGAGTGTTCACACTCAAACGGAGACGGAGAGCAAGATATACTACATATAATCTGAACTCGAGTGCTTTAAAGATGCCCCAAAATCAGTTAATGTGGCCGCTCAAGTGTTTAACAACAGCTCACACACATCGTTAAGAAACTGATGGAAAAAAGGTAAAGCCAAAGGTAAAGAGAAAGTTACTTGGCGAGTATTTAATGAACTTCCTGCCTGTCGATTCAACCTTTCGACTTGTGACCCAGCCAGTTAAGTTGGCCGTGGCCATGTCCGTGTTTATGACCTCTTCGCTTGACCCTCGCTTCATTTGGTGCGAAAACTTTTCGCATACATGCATGAAACGTGATGAAACTTAATTGATGCCATCCAGGTGGGCAGACGTCTTGATGCTTTAATATGAGCCACCGCAACCCCAAGGGCCGAAAAGCGAAACGGAATAAGATATTTTCTTCAATTTATGGCTTTCCATTATGATTATATCTCGCATTAAGCCACAACGAATGCGAGTCACAATTAATTAAGGCAGAAGCACATTACCTCATCTCATCTCAAATAACTGTTGGCTTTTCAAACAGATAACAGTTAGTTCCCTTGCTGACCGTAGGCGGTTGCATTCACTGACCTTATTCTGCATAGCTCAAAAACTCTGGCGTTTGAGAAGTATGAAAGTTTTGGCCATTTGTGCCACAAAAATGTAAACGGCAACTGCAACTGAGCCAAGAACGAGGCTGCATTACTCTCAGTCAGTCAGCAATGGCATTAAGTGCGCCAAATTGCTCACAAATTCACTTTATGCCAATGCAGGAGAAGTATGTTCGTTCTCTGGTTTCAACAACCGCAAAGGCTCTGCTGCCTTTTCGCAAAACTTGGTTAAGACTACTTAGTAATGCTTTGCTTGCACTGAGAGAAAACTTTGCAGTTGCTTAGTTTGATTTACTGTTAACTGTGAGATGAAAATATAAAATCAGAAGAAAATGGAGTTCAAACGCACCCAAAAAGAAAAACGAAAAAAAGGAATAAAGTATTTATAAGCACAGTCGAATTTAAACAAGTGTTAGCCATTCACTAGTAAATATAAGTTTGAAAACTTAAGCTATTTGCTATTTCTAAAACTTCATAAGTCGATATACAAAGCACAAGATTGAACAAGTTTAAATAGAAAGCCATAGATATACATATTTATAATTAATTTACAAATTTGTAAAAATTGAAAATTTATATTTTAAAAATTTCTATAAAATCAAAAAATATATTTTCAAATATAAATAAAAAATCAGATAAAATGTCTGCTAGTTTAAATAAACGACTTAAACGACTTAAACATATATTTTAACGTTTAAAAAATGTTTATCAGATCCGGAATTAATATACACAGTTAATTAAATTAATAACTTACTGTATGGAATCTGATAAAATATTAAAACAAATACTTTATTACTAATTATTAGTATAAGTTATCTGTTTTAAATACTGATACTGCTGTATACAAAAATTACTAAACGCTGCAGTTAAATTTTATCGTTACAGCCGCATTTTAATTGAAATTGGCTTGCGATCTAATGCATAGACAACATAATTAGTGAAGCGCGCGCTGGAATCTGACACTGGCTTCAAATACCAATTTGAATTTGAATTTGAATTTCAATTAAAGAGCGGAAAAAATGGTGCACGCTTGGAATGTGATGGAGGGCACCCAAATCAAGTAAAGCTGGCCAAAGGCCCCCTCTTATCGGGGGATCTCCCTATCTCCAGCTGACACCTGTCGTAATTTTAGTGTCAGATTGGGTCACCCTCGAAAGGGTTCGCTTTGTTGGCGTGTTGTGTTTCGCGCGTAATTGCAAATGTCGAGGGACTAGGTGGCAGGACCAATGAATACTTTAAGAATAAACGCTTTTGTATTCAGCACATTTTTCAAATGCCATTTTTTCTATTATTTCGCATTTGTCAGCGTTTGAAGCACGTTGTCGGGAGGGTGAAAAAAGCAGCTTTATGCAAATCGAATTGAATTAAATCGTGGGGAATGATTTGATGAATATCTAGAGGTGCAACAAGGGACACTTAAGTAATTGAAAAATGCACTAAATGTGAGAGCACAACGGGAGTCAAGTGGGGACAGAAGGCAGGCTAAATCGTTTGGCAGCTTATCAGGCCAATCGCAGGCCACACACAATCCTCAACATAAGTATGAGTATGAGTATGAGTGGAGTACAGTAGAACTCAAAGCGATAATGTAATGTAAGGCAATTTGTGCTAATAAATCAAATTGTCTGTGCGAGTCGACAAAACTTGAATTGCGGCCAAGAGAATTGAGACAACAAATGAAATCAAACTTGTATGCGGAAAGCCGAATGGGAATAGGCGAAAGCGCAAAGGCATTTGTATTGATGCCAATGCTGATGCTGATGCTGATGATAAACTAAATCAACGAAAATTGGCTTAGAATTTGAGTTATTGCTCGGCAGCGCACACTCGGCGTATGCGCAACATATCATTAGGGGCGCATTAACAAGGCCCACAGAGAGCCTCAGCACACAAAACTTTTATACAATTGGGCTGCTTACCAAGCGTAAACCTAAGGCTAATCATTGAATTGCGACAGTGCTTAGAGCCGACTTGGTAAATAGTAAATGTGACACATTGTTTTTTATGATCATCGCAACTTTTTAGCTCTGTCATAACTTGCAACTTGAGTCAATGCAGCTGCATCCATATATAATTGCTGCAAAAAAAACCAAAATGGGCAGAGCAGACAAGTCGGATATGCCCGACCGTTCCTTATATATTATTTTTAATTTAAAAGTATATTCATAATTCAATAATCTAAACGATCAGACTATCTAGTATCTGGTATTAAAAGGAATATATATATTCATTATGGGATCTGCATCATCTCATTTTATCTGTTCGCACAAAGTTATTAACCCTGTTTTTATACATTTTCAATGGGTGCAGGTTCTAAAAATTGTTTGCGAAAACGCTGTCCTGACTTGGGATTCAGCCAGCCGCCTGGCTGACTTATAAAAGTTTGACAAGCCTCCTACCGCATCCAGATCTCCCATTGACTGCTCGGCTGCTGCATCCTCGACAAACGCCAGGAGACGGACGGAAGTGTAGTAAGTGTAGTTCATGCAAAGTTTACTCTATATATGCAGTCTCCTTCCGTTGCACATGTGCGTCTTATCTGCTCAACCGCAGCGGCTTGTGATAGTTGAAGTTGAAGTTGTCGTGTCTGTGGCTGTAGAAATGAATGTCATCTGCAGTCTGCGAGACTTGAGTAAAAAATTCAAAAGGAAAAGTAAATCCAATCTTGAGTTTATTACTACAACGCAAACATTTTGAAAATTTTTCGTAAAAAAAAGAATGTTTTTCTTGCTCTCCTGCTGTAATTACGCCAGCTGCCTGACATTGTCAGCTGCGAGTCAACAGTTGGTGGGAATGCGTTAAGTTTCTGCAGCTCTGGCTCTACTTTAATGAAATTGGGTTAAGCACATGCATATGAGAGAGTTGCATAAGTGTGCGTGGGTGCTATGGCTGGAACCCGTATCGAACTCGAGCAAGAATTCAACTCGCGACTTTTGGTTAAGTGCTCTCGAGGCGCAGAAAGCACGACTTAGTTTTGGGGGCATTATCGAAACATTTGCCACTGCGATAATTGCTAAAACCTCACTCCATTGCCACACACACACACACACTAGCGTAGTAATGGCCACCCACTAGTGTATATGGCGTACGCATTTCCGCATTTAATGGATTTTTATGCGGCAACATGACGACGTGCCGCCATTTAATCTACACTCAATATGATTTCATTACACAGCAGGAGTCTCACACACACACATACACTCACACACACGCGTATATATACATATATACTTGTTTGTATTTACGCACCATAATCAGCATTATGAGAGCCTTTTTAGACCCTGTACTTTAAAAAAGTAAAAGGGTCTATTAATTTAGTGCAACTGACAGATGTATGTAACAGGCAGAAGGAAGCGTGGTAGACCCCACAAAGTATATATATTCTGACTCAGGACGACGAGCTGAGTTGATATAGCCATGTCCGTCCGTCCGTCTGTCCGTCTGTCCGTCTGTCCGTCTGTCTGTCTGTCCGTATGAACACCTAGATCTCAGCAACTATAAGAGCTAAAGACACCAGCTTTACGCATTTAGGTAGTCAGCTAATGCAAGCAGATCAAGTTTGTTTCAAACTTTTGATATCTCGCCTCCTTCATCCGCGAATCATCAAAAATCTACACATACCTCAAAAATCTCGAAAACTATAAACGCCACAGCAGCCACAATAATTGCGCTACAGACTTGTTATTTGGCATGTACGTAGTCTATGGTATTCTCCACCGATGCTAATAGTTTATTTATGATTTTAATGGGAAATAGCGAAGATATGCAAGAGACAATTTTTTTCAAAATGCATGTATGTGCCACTGCAGCCACAATAATAAAGCTACAGACTTGTAATTTGACATGTACGTAGCCTATTGAATTATCCATCGATGCTGTGAATTACATTACAATCGGAGAAGAAACAGCGAAGTTATGCAACAGTAAATTGTTTTATTAATATATATAAGCGCCACTATAGCCACAGTTTAAAAGCTATAGACTTGGGATTTGGCATGTACGCAGCCTATGGCATTATCCATCGATGCTGAGAATTACATTACAAACGGAAAAGAAACAGTGAAGGTAGATAAGACAAAGAAGCCACCTAGATCTTGCAGACTATAAGAGCAGAGATATCATTTTTTGGTATTTAGGTTTATCTATGCAGCCATCAGATAAAGTTAGTTTGGGTTTTTGGATAACTCCGCTCATTCTTCCGCTAACCGAAAAACAAATTTAGCAACAGTTTGCAATTTAAAAGCTTCAGTTTTAAAGCTAAAGATTTGGGATGTGGCATGTACGTAGTCTATGACAATACCCATCGATGCTGTGAATAACATTACGATCGAATAAGGAACAGCGAAGAAAACAGAAAGTACAGGGTCTCCTACAGTCGGTTGCGTCCGACTGTAGCTCCGTCCTTACTGGTTAGCATTGTAGTACTACTTTACTAATGATGATGAAGTTGTGCTTAAATGCCTGAGCTCAGCCGGATCCAGCACTTGACACTTGGATTTTGGCCATGTTGGTCAGCCATGGCTGTCACTCCTGCCTCCTACTGCTTGTTCAACACTTGTAATGAAAAGTAATTTGCCCAGTATTCCGCTTGATTGTGTGTGTTTTGTTTGATAAACTGGCGCGAAGCCAGCACGAGGACTCGCATACCAAAGATGAAGCATCTCATAATAATTGCGTACAGAATTAATGAACGTGATTCTGCGTGGAAAATTTGATTAAAGTGCTCATTAATTCCAATTGTAGTGTAATTTGTGTGAGCTTGCCCAAAAATGCCTACGCTACACATAGACAAATACTAGAATTCTTTATTCAATTTACCTTATTCCATTTAACGTTAAAAATCAATTGGAAATAGTAAGCTTGCTTACAAAGTAAGAACAGTTTCTTGAGAAAAAAATTGACAAATATCCCAATTATATATTATTTAGTTTAACAATTCTATTGAAATTGGCTGTGGATAATGGAAATTCTGTGATTCAATTATTGATTACTCTTAAGCTTAGTGCTCAGTGCCTTAACAATTCCCAATTAAATTTATTCCATTGTAAGTATTTAGCTTTAAAAATTCTATTGAATTTGGTTATTGATATAGGAAATAGTAGCCTTGATTTAATTGTTTTCAACTCTTCAGCTTATATTTCTCTCAGTGCGTAGTAAAAGTTCATTTATTATTTCATTGAAT
Source organism: Hypselothyrea guttata (assembly GCA_035045125.1). Lineage (NCBI taxonomy): Eukaryota > Metazoa > Arthropoda > Insecta > Diptera > Drosophilidae > Hypselothyrea > Hypselothyrea guttata. Next base: position 201,033 of record JAWNNJ010001499.1, read on the forward strand.
TTGAGATTTAATTGCGCTTGCGTTTCCCAATTGCCTTGGCATTTAATCAAATAAAGTCAAAGTTTTCATATGAAATTTTGTCATGTGCATGGCCTAGTGCACGAAATGAATATGAGATAGCATTCATGAATATAGGCATGAATAAACGTGCTGCTGTGTTTATTGGCATTTGCATTTGCATTTTAATTTAAACTGAAATTGTTAGCAGCAAATTGGAATTTTTGTGGCAATTATGGCGTTGAAATTGTTTAAAAAAAGACCAAAACTAAGACTGAAACTAAAACTGTATTCAGTCAGACTGCAGCTGACTCGGCCAATATAATAATATATGTAGTAATAAAGTTATGCTAGCCAAAAGCAAATATTGAATATTTGAGCAAGAAAACATTTTCACTAAATGCAAAGCAAACAATATGAACAAAGCAACCAGCATAGGCCAAAACCAGGCCAAAACCGACAATTGCCATTGGCAATATTTGAGTCATGTCTATATGCCGAAGCAGAAATATCTACTCCGTGCTCTCGTGCAATAAATCCAAAACTTGAATGGCAAAAGCCAGTTGGACGAAAGGATTCGAACTGCCCCAAGACGCCACAGTGCAGAGAGCATAGACAACAGGCAACCGAACAGGCTGTTTGAGCTCATTATTATGCATGAAGTCATTGACAGTCTACCACCTGCAGGACAAAGCACAACCCCAAAACACACACACACACACACATACACACCCACACGCACACCGATACATACACTCAGAGAAAAGCAAACAGAAACTTTTTTGATTTTCATGAATTACATCAATCCGTAAAATGTGTTGTAAAATTCGAATACGTTTCTTTCTTGATATTCACGCCTCTGAAATGAATCAAATAACAATGGTTATATATATTTTTCTGAGTGTACTTATGCATACTTAATACATATGTATGTGTACCAGAGAAAACGGGCAAGTTACAGTAGTGAAACGGAAATTTACGCTGACTTGAAAACCTTGCCCGTGGCATCTGTGAAACGCAACATCCGTCGTCGTCGTCGTCATCGTCGTTGCCGCAAAAGTTTAAGTGGCCTGTGTCCTAGAGGAGCTGCTGCTGCTGCTTTGGCTCCCACTTGTTGTTAGTGTTTTCGTTGTTGACCTGGTCGAAACTAGTTGTTATTCAATGCAGCATCCGGAACCTGATGGAATTGACTTTTGTATGCCACCTCGATGGCTTCGTGTCGTTTCGTGTTGTGTTTAGACGCTAACGCGTTGAATTTGTCCTGGCATCATTAAATCAAATTGAAACCCCTTTTGCTGCCACTAAAGGACTAGAGACTTTTGATTGCCAAAAACTCTCACACACACACACACACACAGACACACCAGCAAAATCTCAGAGTTTCCTGATTGTGCGTGTGGGCGTGCAAAGGTATATTCATTCAACGCCCTGCAGAACATTAATCACACTTAAGTTAGACGAGCAGCGTATGCAATGAGGTTCGCTCGGGCTGCTTGACTAACGGCTTTGGTTTGTGGCAATATGGCTTTTAATTAAAATCCAACTTATGCTAAATTATTTATTTTAACACGCCTCGTGGCACGATTCATTCACAATTACCCAACAATCAGCCAATCTCTCTGCTGCTGGCTTAACCTTTCTGCCCTTTTTGCCCTTTGATTTATGCGATACAAAATTGAGCTTTTGCTCAGCCTCCCAAAAAAAAGGAACAAAAACAAAAATTAAAAACTGTTGCACACGTTCATATACATTTCGTACACGTTGACAACCATTTTCTTACCCCGCTCCCCTAGCTTAAAATAAATGTGCAGCTGCACAAAAAAAAAAAATAAAAAAAAACTTTTAATTTTTCATATTGTTGCTTTTGAGCTTGTTGTTCTGTTCGCGTCACTTTGCGCTGTTGCAACAAATATGCAAAATAAAAAAGTGTCTGTAACTGTTGTTGATTTTCACTACCGTAACTTTTTACAGCTACACTGTAAAAAATCGTTATAGAATGCTCGTAAAGCGACTAAAGCTGATGCTGCGTATTGACCCCTTGGTCATAATGTGGCAACGATTCCAAATTGTTTTTAAAGCTGTGCAGAGGGATAACAATGTTATGCCCTTCATTTGTAACAGTAAGTACTTGTTTGTGCTGGTTACGGGAATTATGAATATTGGCTGCAAGTAACGCTGCACGGACTTGCAATCGGTACTTTGGCATTTTAAATGGCTTGAAAAATATATATGTAATAGTTTGCTATAACAGAGGGTAAACATTTTTTTCTGGTAGACTATTAACCAAATAATTACTTTTATAGTGGTGTATTTAAAAGGACTTTAAAATTCGATTTTTAACTCTTCCAAATTAAAATTCCCTAAAAGTATGCTACTAAAACGTTCATTTTGCCAGTTTTAAATATATATCAATTTTTTTATTTATTTTTTTACTCCATTTTATAGAGAACTTCCGGTGAAGTGTACCTCAAAGTCGACCTCGAACTTTATGTTTTGTAAACTGTTTTTCGGATTTCCACGTTTGGTCGCGTTCTGCCGTGCATATGACGCTGAGCAAAGTTTTGTTGCTGTTTATGCAAAATGTTTCATTGTCGCGCATAGTTTGCATATTTGCGCAATGATTTTGTGGCCTAGCAAATATTTGTTCACACACTCTCTCAATTGTGCGAGTGTGCAAGTGTGCGAGTGTGCTGTGTTTACTGGATGTGGCTCATATGTTTATTAAACGCCTCGACAGGTCTTATTAGCATATTGTGGCGTTTTCACACACATGCCGCATCCCATAATCGAGTTGATTAGCGGTAATGTTTTAGCCAGTGGGTTTATTAAAATTGGTTTCGTATTTACCTAGTTTAACCCGAGGGCCATGCGTTTGGCCAACTAATTAATTTGACGTTTTTATTAAGCGATTAATTTGATGTTGATGTTGGTGTTGATATCAATTCAATTAACTTGGCCGCAAATACGTTGGATTGAGTTAATTCCATTTTGCTTTTTAGTATGCAGAAGAACTCCACAAGGACATAAGATTATTGATTGGTATTAGAAAGCTGTACAGTTAAGACAAAGAAAATACAAAACATGCCAGTGGGCAAACAATAATAAGAATGCTTGAAATTCCATCTGTTGTTTTGCTGGCAAAGGCAAAAGGAACAAAACACGTAGTGGCTGGTAAGACCAATAGAATAAACCGCATTAAAGAGGGCTCTTACAGCGTTGCCCTAGAGCCAAAAAGTTTACACAACAAACTGTCGAAAAGTTTATAGCAAAATATTTCAGGTGGGCAGCAAGTGAAGTGCAGAGTGGAGAGTGAAAATCGAAACAGGAAGCTGGCCAACAATACGGCCAACTTGCATATGTTTTAGCTGGACAGAGGTAAAATGTATATTTCTGTTGTTTTGACAAAATAAAATTCAATGAATTGGCTTGGGGATTTAAAACTTCAAATTGAAAAGCAAACGAAAACAATAAGCAAATTGAAATTGCAGGCAGATATGGTATACGATTGCGTTTTGATTGGAAATCATAAGCTGCTCCCACACCCATTGTTGGCAACAAGTAGCCAAAACCAATTGAATTAAAGCGCACGGCTTAGAGAGATGCAAAACGAACCCAGCAAAAGATATGCCAAATTATAGTCGCCACGCGCCATAATCTGGCCAAATAATCTGGCAATCTAAATGGGGGAGATTTCAACTCGTGCGGCAGCTTTATAAACTTGCAACACTCGAAAATACGCGAAACTTTTCTCTGCTGGCTAATGTTATCTATTTGTTGTTATTGTTGTCTCCGCTGTGCTCTGGCCATGGGCCATAAGAACTGGAGTTGAAGAGAAAACAAAAACCAGTAAGCGAGGAGCATATCAGAAAGCTACAGTCGGATGTAACCTACAGTGCAGAAACTGTCCTATATACAAATGCAAGATATGCGTGCATTCGTAGTCTTCCTCTGCACAGTCTAGCAAATTGTCTGCTGCATATCTCCGCAGCTTCTTATCTTATCATAATGTGATTCACATCGTTTATGGACGCCACAGTGCATGCCATATTACAAGTTTTTAGCTTTAAAAATTTGACTCTATTTGAACTAATTAGATAGACCCTTCTCTACTTTTAAGTACAGGGTCTAAAAACCACCGCAACCACCTACAACAACGAACTACAGCGTCCAGCCTCGGTGTTGGCTTAGTGAATGCCAAAATAATATGCTGCCTGGCAATGGGGACCACCACGGAAATTAAATTCTTGCCAGATTGCCCTGGCACGAATGCAACTGCTGCGGCTGAGAACCTAACTGAGACTGAGAGCGAGACTGCTGCTGATTGGAATGGAGCATTCAGTGTCCCATTGAGTCCTCGTCTTATTCCTATTTATGAGTTTGCGAAATGCAAACGAAAAGTACTGATTGTGCTGCGACAAGACTATATAGTATTAATGTACAAACTGGGAGTTCACTGAGCTAAGCTGAAGCAGTGACCTTCTTCCAAACTGTGAGAACTTAGGCAGCCCAGTCGACAGAATGATGTGTTTCAGTCATTAAGCGTTTTTGCGCTGGCTCTCATTAAAGCTAAGACGCAAAACAAAACAATTTGGCACAGTTGCCAGTTGTGAGTTTTCTACGGCCACAAAGGCAAAGAAGAACGACGGATTGCCAAGCTCAAGTGCAGAGTCGAGAGTCGGGGGTTTGAGTGGAGTAGGGTTGCGCACAACCCTTTTAGTCGAGGCCATTCAAGCGCAATTATCAAAAACTTTTTGGCAAGCAGCTAACAGTGAAAAGTTTTGTTCGCCCCCAGCTCCGGGCAAGAGCTCTCCAGCTGGAGTCAAACAGAGCGCGTCTTAATTCAGCCGATTTACATGAAACTTTGCAAGCCGATTAGGCGATTAATAAGCTTGTCAATTTGCAATTGTTGCCAACAGTTGGCGCCTGAATTATGAACTCGCCCACAGGCTGCAGTTTAAGAGCCTTTTGCACTCATTCGCACTCACAGTCATGGCACTTTATTGAATGCTACTCAAATACCAAACACGAATACGAACACATTCGCAATTCGCAATTAGGCTAAAAGTTTGCCAAAGCCAAGTCAGTGAAATAGGCTTGAATAGGCTTATTCCAGACAGCTTTTGGACCTAGCTCGCTCGCTCGCTGGCTGGCTGGCTGGCAGGCATGGTAAACAAGCGATATGGAGTTCATCTGCTAGGAGGTCTCGGCCAGCAGTTAACACCTGTGCAGAGAGCACAGAGCATGGAGCACACAGACAGACGCACAGATTACTGTTAACTCTGCCCAGCAGAAGTGCGCAACGTGCTGTCAAGGGGCTTTTCAAGCAAACACAGAGCTGGAGAGGGGAGGAGAGCAAGAGAAATCGCCTTCTCACCTGTATCTCAACCTGCAGCTTTTACACCTGCTGTTTGCCTATGTCTATGTGTATGTGAGCGTGTGTGTGTGTGACGCATTAGGTAAACCTGTAACAGTAGTTTGATGCCGGATGCTGGGGTATTTGCGTGCCAGCGGAGCTTTCTTCTGCTTACTTGGCTACACATCTTTTTATGTGCGCCCCGAGAGCAATTACCGAGGATTCCGCTTTTCTTGCAATAAAAATTTAAGACGCCAAACGACAGCAAAAAAACAACAAATAACGCCGCAACACGCTGAAGAGCAGTGGGGGGGGGAGGGAGAAGATTTCGCAAAAACGCTGGCACAAATTGAAGACTAAATGCAAAAATTACACCTGAGCGTAACATTTTTGGTTAGCATAATGCCTGAGCACAGGCTAAACTGAAATATAGCATATATACTATAGTATATCAGGCTGAGCTTAAAGCACTCGACTGCTGTTTTAGACGTGGCAAACTTTAAGCTTACAATTTGTATACAAATCCATTGTTTGAAATCAACATACAATGCAAGGCATAGCGGTATGTACACTGACAAAAAAAAAGCATCAATTTATTGTGAAAACTGTACATCTCTTTTAAATGATGAATTTTTTCAACTTTCTTTATCTTCTATGTAAACTAAGTAATTCTAGGTATCTGGTTTGTTAGTCCTATAATTTCTTTATGATAGAAAAATATTATCAGCTCCACTCTGCAAAGCGCATATCTTTAACTATAAGGAAAGTGTACTTAATCATTAAAATTTTTTTAAGTACTACAATAAACACATAAGAAACGCAATGAGAGTCAGATTTATGTACGCGCCAGCATAAAGCATACGCAACGTTAGCCGTAAATATTTAAAAATGTTTATATAAAATATTAAACGTAGTTGTACAAATATTAAATTTTTTATGAATGAAAACTATTATTTTATGTATGCTCGTAATTTGTTCAGTGTATTTATGTAGTTTGCTGTCGATGCTGATGGCTGATGGCAATGGGAATGCCCATAAATGATGGGGCACAACTTCATTGCTATGCAGGCAGGTGGCATTTGCATTTGAGCCGAGTGTGAGAGGCTTTTACGAGCTGCCTGGCTGCCAATGTCAGAATAACATGCAAGACCCAAACGCAAATAACAGGAGCATTCAAGCAGCAGCTAAAAGCAGTAGCAGCAGCAGCAACAGCAGCAGTAATAGTAGTAGTAGTAGTAGTAGCAGGCAGCCAGATGAAAGGTGTAGGCAAATCTACATTTTTCCAACCGCAACAGGGCGCACTTAGCAGCGAGGAGAAGGGAAACGGAGTGTTGGAGGCAGCACACGTAGACACCACATAAAGTAACTTTTTTTATTGCGTCTTCATAAAAGCCAGCGCATAGCAACTTTTCACAGAATTGGTATTCAAAGTGGCAGCTGAAAGGGAAGAGAAAAAAAAGTAGAAATAGAGATCTGAAGCAGCAAATCCGCAAAGTAAAAGGCATTTCTTGGGAGGCGTTGAGCATATGGGAGGCGCGGCAAAAAAAAAAAACACAAAAATGAAAGCAGAAAATTGAAAGACGAATAATGAGCTGGCAAAACAAAAATCATGCCAAGTTCATCAAATCAATAAGAAGAAATGTAAGCTGCCAGTTTATAAAATATGAAATATGACCCATTTGAGCGACCTTTTGTTTTTTTTTTTTTTTTTGTTCGCTGTCTGCCGAGGGAGGTTTCTTCACCTGCTTAGTGCCGGGTGATCCATCAAATTAGCTTGGGCTCACCTGTTTTCCATTCAATATGCTCGCTTGTTCGCCATTTGCCTTTGATGCGCGGTTTGTTTTAGGTTTTTCCTTCTTTCTTGAATTCAAATGGGCCCTCAATCCCGGCATAAGAAGTCTGCATGAGTTGGCCAAAAAAAAAAGAAGAAAAATCTAGAGACGAGAAAATTTGAAATTGAAAATGCCAAGCATGGAAAGTTGTGCCATAAAACTGTTCATACAAATGTAGCATTGCATACTTTTAGTTAGCCCAAAATCTTTACTAATTAAATTGAATCGCTTTTTGCTTTTTGTGCAAAACTTTTTAATACACATTTTGAGTTTTACGTGCGCTCAACTGAAGCTGAAAAATTTAGCACACATTTAGTTTTTACGACTACAGCCAGCTGAAAGTTAGCTCCAGGATTAGAGGGCCGAATGGGCTGCCGTAATCGCTGGTCGTCCAACTGTAGACCACGTCGCTCGGCTCACTGGGCAAGGAGGTGGAAGCAGCTGAGGCGGAAGAGGCAGAAGAGCGGCTGAAGAGCAACATGCAGTTGCTATTTGTATGCATTAAAGCCCCAATGCCTGACCCACTTAAGTGCAATTTGGCTTTTACACAAGGATTCTACAGTGGCCAGCCAGACTGTAAACAAATAGAGCTACAAGTAGATGCGCCATCAAATTGTCTTTAGACTTCAGTCTGCTCTGATTACTTCCAGCTTCTAGTGGCAGTCAATTAAAGGGGCTGACTAAGCTCCTGCCCCTTGCCTCCTCCCCGCCTTCTGCTTATGAACTCAGCCCATAGGCTAATTAAAATTAAATTAATTTCGATTTTGCCAGTGGCCAAAGAGTCTAAGTTCCAGCTGCTTTAAAGGCTTAGCGTAAACCCACACACGCACACTGATTGAGTTAGCACTTCTTGGCCAAGTTTTAAAATTAGCTTACTACCACCCAAAATATATGCTCATAATCGCCCTAGAGCGTTGGCCGGCCAAAAACTTTCACATTAGTAATTAATATAGAACCAGCAGCAGCTAGAGTAAGGGCAGACAGTAAGCTGAGTAAGGTCCAAGGCAAATGACATTGGCAAAAACTTTTGCGGATAATTTTGATGTGGCCAACTGGCCAATGATGAAGCAGCTCATGTAAATTAAATTACAGGCATTTATTCCCCGAGTGGCAGTGAAAGTGGGCAAAACGCAGCACATGCCCTGTAGATATTCACGTAAAAAGCATATAGTATATAGTGTAGACTGTACATAGTATCAGCAAACGAGACGAACAAGCAAATTATAATGAGTTCTGCTTCTTTTGAGATTGTGTATATATGCATACTTACATCCAGTTTTTTCGGACGAGTTCTTTCATTTGACTGCTGCTGCTTTATTTTCTTTTTTTTTTAATTGCGTAAGCCCTGTACGTTAAAAAACTAGAAAAAGGGCTATTAAATTAGTGCAAATCGAAAATATGTGAAACACCCAGAAAAAGGGGTGACAGACCCCATAAGTATATATATTCCTGATCCGGTCGATGAGATGAGTCGATATAGCCATGTCGGTCTGTCCGTCGGTATAAACACCAAGATCGTGCTAACTGAAAAAGGTACAGACACAATTTTTGGTAAGTAGGTTCTTCTATGCTATCGCTAATCGAATTTTCTAGAATTTTGAAAGCTATGCAAATACTAAGTCTATAGAATTATCCATCAATGCTGTGAACTGCATTATAATCGGATAAGAAACAGCAAGGATATGCGGAAGATAATTTGCTCGAGGGAGTATTCTGTGCATACCCACATAGCTTGCCTCAGTAATTATCGAAGCACAAATTACAGAGTCTCCTTTTGTCGAGGATGTCTGACTGTTGCCTGCGGCCCGACTGATCTGATCTGACCTGGCTGGTTTTTTTTAATTCTGCTGTTGTTTCTGTTGGTGTGCTTGAGTATACGTCCCGTCAGATTGTTTGTCACACGATACTGCTGAGACGTAATGCCAGCCATGTTAATTGCATGTACAACATTGAAGTTGCTGCAGATGTGCAGTGCGAATACGAATGCGAATGCGAATGCGAATGCGAATGCGGATGCGAGTGCCGATTGGAAATGGCTAAAGCTGATGCGCATTTCTTAAGGGCGGGACAACGTCCTCATCGTCGCCTGTTGGTTTGCATAATATGATAGCACATACAAGAGTACACACGGACACACACAGATGCACACAAATGGCACACATGAGCTGGCAAGCAATGCGAATTGGTATCGACGTACACACAATTTGCATAATTGAAGTGAGCGAGAAAATTGCAGCGCATGTGAAATGAGTATTTTCTCCTCTTAAGCGAAAAACATCATTCTCACAAACAGACAGACAGACACGTGCCCTGCACATGCACATCCTGGCAAATAAAGGACACGGCGTCTCCTGCTGCCGCCTGCAGTTATGAAAATTGCTTAAAAAGATGCAACGTTGGAGCAGAGACACTAGCGTCTGTCATTGATTGCAGTCGAAATTGATTTTGTGTTAAGAGCGTGTCTCTGGCTCTCTGCCTTAATAACCAAATTATGTGTAAACAATATTGAGAGTCTGTCGATTTTCAACTCGAGCTGAATTCATTGAGCAGCATTTAATTGGCATGGCAGCGCCGAAAAGAGTAATTGTGTTAGGTGCTACGATTCTGGCAAACACAATTGCATATTAATTGCATTCAATATGCAAGCTGCCACAAAGCACAATGACAGCATTAATTATGCAAACCAAAGTCAAACATATTGGCTACCTCAAAGGAATATATATCCATAATGCACACAAAGGTTTCTGTGGTGACTCTGCCATAAACCCATATTACAGCTGCTACTTCCCTTAATTACAACTGACCACAGTTGTTGTGGCTTGAGTATTAAAAATTAACCAGCTAAACCGCAGTACGTGCTTAGCTTTAAAGGGGCCAACTAAGCTTAAAACTACTTTCCAGGGATTGCTCTGGCCATAAACGGTATTATTGCAGTTCGCTTAACTGGTGTGGTTTATCAACTATTTACAAGTTACGGAAATTTGCATTTCGCCTGGCAGAGCTGAGCTGTTTCTGTATCTAGAACATGTTAACAATCTCTGCATTAGTTTAATAATAAACATATGTTCTTAAAGTATTTTTTTAGTCTTTCGATAGGCCCGTCCCGCTCGTACAACTGTGCGTATGCGCAACTTAAGGTTGGAAAGTCCATGCGTTCACACTCTTCATTTGCATTGTTCTTAAAATGGTTGTTTCATTTTTGCTTTTTGGTGCTCATGGAATTATTTATAACAAACAGCGAGGGCGATGCTGAAATAAAAGTTGGGGTTCGCTGGGTTCGCGGTCTTGGCCACATAAATCACTAGCAGGCAAACAAGAGCTCGGGCTCCTCGCAACTTTGTTGCTGTTGCATATAAATTTGCATAACTTTCCGTTACTTTCGCTGCCATTCTTTTCTTCAAATTTACTTGCCTTCCCACCCCAAGCTGTTTTTATTCGTTTTGTGCGTTTCTTTCTCTTCGTTTTTTCTGCGCCTGTCGCTCTGCATTTAAACTTTCGCAAGTTTTATAGAATTTGCTACTTAGTTGGCCAACTTGCCAGCCGTCCGACAGTCTGTGCGCTGACAAGCAACAATTGTGTGTGAAACTGCAGCAGCTGATAGTTTAATTTGCATTTCCGCCACGTCATCAATTGAGAAACTTCAATACATCGTATCAGCAGTCATCTAGCAGAGCAAACACGTTTGCTCCATACCAGGCTAGACAGCGATACGAGAGAGTCGGTAGAGTCGATAGAGCGAAACGAACAATATCTAAATTTTCCATGTGTTTGTTTGCATTGCTGCAGCACATGTGGGAAATGTTGCACCGTGGAATAAAATCATGAAATATCACAATAAATATAAAGATTTATAATAAAATCTAATTTATTTTACATTCCAATTAAAGCTAGAGAAAAATGATTCAGTTAAGTTAAGTATTTGTGCACCCCGTACTTAAAGTGATATTGATTACAGACTGTTGCTATTCGAATTATATAATTTATTTATTATATCTATCTATTCTGTCAAGCGCAATAAAAACGGTTCTGTTTTGTATAATATATACAGAGTATTCTAGAGTCGACTCTGTTCTTTCTGGTTTTTAATATTTTGTCTTTTATTTTCGAAGATTTTTTAAAAATGAAGTATGTAAACATTTATTTCTTTATATTTTAAAAGGTAAAGCATAAGTTTGTTTTACTTAAATTCTATTCTATTTTTGCATGCCGTATTATAAATGGCCCCACTGTTCAGCGGATAAACGATTTTCCAACTACAATCGAATGCCGTAAATTGATAATCATCAGAATGTGGCACGGAGCTAATACTGTGGGTGGTTGCGAAGGCAATGGCAGTAACTGAATTCGCATTGCTGTCAAATGTGGTGACAGCGCGTTGTGCGTTGAGAAACCACATTAAAGTCGAGTGCACAAAACTGCGAGAAAGCAATTGAAATAGTCGCTTTCATTTCAAATCGTGTGTACGCTGAAGCGAATCAAATCGAAATAACAATAAAAGTCTTTTATTAAAGGCGAATTGCCATAGTATTAGCTAAAACGCATTAAACTACATTTAAACTAAACTTAAGCGAAGAAAATTTCATTGGACTTTATAATGCCAAATAGTTTTTTAGGGTAATGGGATACACAAAAAAATGCATTCACTTTAATTAAATAGTTTTTTTTGCCCTGCTTTATTATAAAGAAATGTAGATTAAGAGAAAATGAGAATAAAAAAAGAAAAACAGAAAAAAGCATTATGATTTTTTTCTTTTTTTGTGGATTATGTGCAGTTTCATTTTATTGTTACGTCCTATACCAAACTCGTTGAATTAAACGTGATATTAAAAAAAAGAAAACAGCAGACAATAAGGCTTCGTTTTCTGCAACGAAATAATTTAATGCATAATTTAGCATAATTTTTAAATTGTATTAAAACATTCATTTAGCCAATAAGCTTCACTGAGCTCAGTTTAGTTTAATCTGGCTTATATTCTGTTTTTACAGCAGCAACGAGATTAAATACACAAATAAACAAATCTCAACGCTGCATAAAATATGCAACAATAAAAAAGATTTAATGCTATTAAATGAAATACGCAAGATTATTATTAAACATATATAAATAAATGTAAATTCCTGTGCAGAGAGGCGAATAAATTCAATTAGAGTGAAAACATGGCAGCTAATGAATTTATGCCAAAGCCCAGTATAAAGAGCAATTAATATGGAAACGTGTCTCGGCCCAGATGCGATTACCACAAAAGGCATTGTTCGCACGAGTTGGCATTATCAAGAAATACAAGCGGAAATAACTACTCATTAAGCGCGATGGCCACGTAAGCTGCCAACTACAATACACAACACCACAATACCAAATACACAACTACCAACTGCAAGTTGCAGCAACAACAGCTGTGAGGCAATAGAAATCATTACAATAAAACCTAATGGGCCCAAAGGATAACCGAGGCAAGCAAAGAAAGTCATTTGGTGTCGGCTGCCAAACGAGTGCGCAGACAAATGGCAGACACGTTTCAAGCATCACATCGGACTGAACTGGACTGACGACTCGCAGGCTCAGGCAGACAATCAAAATCCATTTGAGTCGGAAATGAGTGAAATCAACATGACACTGGCCACTAGTGATGCACAACTATCAAGGTGTTATCGATATTATCGATAGTTTTCTATTTGAGTCAATCATAGTAGTTTTTTCTAGTTTGGGTAAATTGTTATTGCATTTAGAACTTTGAAACATAATTCGGATTTTGCAGGTACTAGAAGTAATAAATAATAATAAACTCAGAGGTTACATCCGACTGTAGCCTTCCGGTCGACTAATCTGCTTCCTTTATTTCCCCGCATGTTTTCCTTTTCTTTTAATTTTCAAGAGTTGGTTTTATACAAAACACAGATTGGAAAAAATTATACAAAGAATTTGTATTCGATAGTATCTATAATATCAAAGTTTTCGCTTTCAAGGTTCGCAAACATCAATGTTTTTACTCCACTACTGGCCACCCCTAACATCTGGAGTATACTAGATACCAACTTAGACTGGTCAAATGTCAAGGCCTCTCAATGACTTTAAAATAAACCGCGTAGTTGTCATAATGCTTCACATATACACCTACTACGATGGATGAGTTGAGGCACTTGATGCGTTTTTTTTCGTTCTCTGTAAAATTCCAGAGTATCTTTGGCATGCAAGCGAAATATGTTTTGTTATTAAATTGTTGCCTGGCACGCCTCTAAGTGCCACAACGCCCATACTCCCTCCCTGCCAGACGCATAATAATTTGCTGGATAGCCAACGTTATCCTTTCTCTGGTTGCTTTTGCTGCAAGGACAACAGCATAGACTTTGCTGCTTGGCCGGCCAAAGCATAAACTGAATTCCGAAAAAGCAAAAACTGGAATTTTTATTGCAAATTGTAAAATTTTTAGTGAAACATAACACAAGAACTCGCAGCAAAGGCTATGCTGTCCTGTCCCATTCTGTCCCATTCCTGTTTTATCCTGCTCGGTGGCTGGGCAATGTGTCGACAGATTTCATTGTCACAATGCCAATGTTCTGTAAGAAACGGCCCGTCATTTAGTTCTGTCAACTCATTGAAATCAATAATATTTGCAGCTTCAGCTGTCACAGAGTCGGATGGACTTTGTGTCCAGCTCATGAACTCTGCTAATTTCAGCGCATTTATATTGTAACAAGACAGTTGGGCAAAGAAACCAATCGGCATACTAAATGCATGCCCAATCCTTTGGCATTTAAATAATGTATTTCGAAATAAGGCAAAACGAACGAGACGAGTTGAAAAGAAAAGTAGCAAAGTCGATCTCACAGAACAAAAGCCGGAAGTGAATCATTCAAATCTTTCATTTCCTCAATTTGCTGTGGCCAGAAATCACAACTAAATTTAAGACGCAAAGTAATATGGACTTCGACTGTTACTGTCGAAGGTAAGGCAAGGGAAAAGCTCACCAGCTACGACATGCCAACCGACGAAGGAACAGAAATAAACGTGAGCGGAAAAATCTGCATTTTTGTAATAACTTCAGAGTAAATTCTGTTTGATCCTTAGCGTTCGACCGGTTCAGGGCATTATTCTGCAAGGGCTCGACTATATTCTGATGGAGTCAGCGAAATTGTGAAATTTATTTTCCTTCTTTCATTTGGTGCTTGTATTTTGGCTATGTGTGACAGGCGCTTTGAGCTGGCATCGGCTTTCGGCACGTTCAAGTGCAGCCATTAAATAACTTTTGCTCCACTGCGTTCAAAAATCCGTCAAAATTAAAGACGCACAAAAAAAAAGAATCAGAAAATCACCAAATTGTCAAAACAAGTGGAAAATCACAAATTACAGCATTACCAACAGACGGAAAAAACGGAAAAAACGTGGCTAGCCACCGGACACGGCGTCGCTGAAATCGGCGGCGTTGTTGATGGCGGCTTTTATGTTCTGTTTTCCGTTATTTGTTGGTTTTTTACTTTCATTTTTTATTTGGACTCTTGTAACGTTTTGTGTATAAGCCGCATTTAAGTATGTATTGATTTACTGTCTCTGATACATCACGTATACGCCCCTTTTGCCTAACTAATCACGGACACTGCGCTGCGAACTCATTCGTTGCGGGTCGCTTCACGGCAGCTCTTCCACTTGAGTGAATTTGTATACCTGAACCCTATACTTCGTAAAGACTTCCGGGTTTTTATTTATTTATTTTTTTGCTTTTTTATATCCTCTTACAATTTAACTTTTTCCGTTTGGCGTAATTTTGATTATTTTGCCAACTACAGATGAATTCCCTCATTGCGAGAACCCGCTCTCAAAGCGCCGGCATCCAATTAAAAAACAAGCTGACATCTGCCATGGCAAACACATGGGATTGAGAGTGCGATTCCCATTCCAACTGTGTCTGCTGACTTACTGACTGACTGACTTACTGAGTGACTTTTGGGCATCATCATTAGCGTTGTCCTTCATTCATTAGCACTTGTTCCGCATGCAGTTCGTTCCAATTAATCATTCGTCATGGTGTGCAGGTTTTTCTCGCACATGAAAATCCTTTTTATCTGCAGTTTATGTACACGTCAGTAAGACTTTTTACACCTCAGTAGAAAATTTCTTTAAAACAGATTTACTGAGCGTTTGCTGCTGCACATGTTGACGACATTTTTGCTGGACACTTTCTGTTCATTTTCAGCATCAGGAATTCCCCAATTATAAAGAGTCAAATTAAATCATTTCAATTTCTGACTCATTGAGTTTATTTTTATGCATGCAGCGCGTTAAATTGAATTTTAAATGAAGATTGATTTTTGACTTAAAGGCAAATAAAGGGCGGATCGCTTGTCAAACGTGAAGCATTAGCAAAGGCAGAGACATTGAAAAGAAGTTTACAGGAAAAGCCGCCCAATTGCAATTAGAGACAATAGAAGCAAACGCGAACCCTTGGTTCTGCCTTGTCTCTGCTTGTTCGACCCTTTTTTCCTTTTTGCCTTTTCTTATCAAAATTAATTCAAAGAGCGCAAAATAAAAAGGGGGAACGAACACAAATAATTAAAATTAATTATGTGGAATATATTCAATAAGTTGGAAATTATGCAAACGAGAGCAAAGTAAACGCGTCAAGATAACGCCAAGTGCAATTGCCTGAGACTGAGACTCACGAAAATGCTTGTGGAACGAAAATAGACGCCGTCGCTACTTGGCATTTGATGAATAGATAGATGGATGGACGGATTGATGAATGGCTAACTGAATGGATTGTCAGTTGGACAAGTGTATGGACCGTTGCTCGAAATATTTTCGAATTTTCGAAGCGAACACAAAAGAAGAAAAAACTCAAGAAAAATTCTCATGAAAATGGGAACAGACGCAGCGAGCTCGTGCCTTCGAGTTCGGCGCAAAATTTCTACACAATTTCCGGCATTTCGTATATAAACTGAAAGTACGCCCGGTATAGCGTTCAGTTTGTTCGGTTCGTTGGCCCACGTTGCGATTTTTTGGTGCCGCAAGTAGCACATTACTTAAAATAAACAAAAACTAAAATATTGGAACAGCAGCAGCGGCCACTGCAAAAAAATATATCATCTGTGAAAAACATGAAAATTCAAATCAACGTGACGTTCCTCTGCATGGCACTTGTCTGCCTGATGTCTATCATACTGCTGACTCAGACTGTGGAAATTGCAGCTCATGGATCTGGAGAGGGGCATTGCAAAGAGCTAAGTAAGCGGGGGAAAAAACCATTATTCTCAGGAAATACTATAAATCTTGTTTATTTAATAAATGAAGCTGAAAGTGCTTTGATGTGCAATTGCACAGAATATTTTGATTATGCATTTGGTCTGAGAACAAACCAAATTAAATGTCATTCGAACAGTTTAATGCAGCTATTAAAGTCATTTATTTACGATTATAGTTTCTAAAATGTGTTCTTATATATATTTCTTTGAATATGTTTCATATTTTTTTATGCATATTACATTTAGATTGTTGTTAATGCAATATATTTTCCGTTTATTACTTTTAAACTTAATTAGAATAATTTACAAATTTTACATATTTAGTTAAAAATATATATTTCAGTCCAAATACGTCAAGGCATTGCCAAAAATGCTGCCCGCCAGCTCTTGTCATTTTCTATAGAATTAGTTTCGGCCCAGTTGTGTTCTATATTTCCCGAATATTTGCAATATTATGTCAAAATTGTATGCGTAATGCGAATTCAATTTTAATTGCTTCAAATGAGGCCACTCGCTGTGGCACGCGCTGCTGGAATGTAAGGGAAATGCGATATTTTCTGGAGCACTTGAGGGAATCGATTAAGCAATTAATTGCTCAATTATAAACATTTTGCACCATTTTCCATTTTCCAGACAACGTCAACTGCTATGTGGGCCGTAACGAGGGCAACTACTGCAACAGAAAGGATCCGACCAAGGCCCTGACCCGTTGGTACTACGACAAGGGCAGCTGTCGACCCTTCAGCTATCGCGGATGCAATGGCAATCGTAATCGCTTCTGCACACAGGAAAGCTGCGAGTCGCGCTGTGGTGACCAATGAGTGTCAACGAATGCCGATTTGAATGCATTCAATTTAGCGTATTCACATCCATTTAGCTGATAAGTTTGTATGTACATTTTTGTATAATCTAAGCGAATAGAAATGCCAGCATAAATAGAGCCAAAGTGTTTTCTACTCACCTGTGAGTGCATCAATTCAACAATCGCCAAATGCCAGCCAAAATAGACAGGTAGACGGTAGACAATCGCGCATTCAAGTCTTGTAAGCTGTCAGCAACAAAAGAGCGACATCAACAATATAGCACTTTGCCATCATGGCCGCAAAGTCGACCAGAATTTTTGATAAAAGCCAGAAGGCGCGAAGCAGATCAGTCGAATGCGCCTGACTTTAAAGTACCCTATACCGTATGCTTGATATATAATTTACAAAATTGTATAAACAATTAATATTATATGTCTGAACCATGCGCTGCATGAAGGCAAACCTTCAAGGTTATGCCTGCAATATTGTTTCCTTAATATCTTCAGTGTTTATTATCCGATTTCAATGCGCTTTTTAGAATACTTAAATATAATAGTAAGTTTCTTAAATAACAACTTTCTATGCTTTCAATCAATCAATCAATTGTTATCTATAACACCTATGGTATACACCTACCTACATTCCGGAAATGGCTGCTTAAGCTTTTACAGTTTTCGAGATCTTCGCGTTCATACAGACGGATAGACAGCTAGACTGGCATACATTTGCTCAAAACTTTTAACCCTGTTTTTACTCACTTCAGGGTACAGGGTATAAAAATGTGCAAGCTGTCAGCGCTCTGACGCCTCGTGTATCAAATATCATTGACATGCCCCACGACAGTGTCGCCAATGGCCAGTTTGACTTTGATTTTGATGCCGTTGATGCTGATGCTGATGCCGATGCTGATGCTGATGCCGAAGCTGATGGTGCTAACTTTGTAGCTTTTAGCGCTGACGCATGGCTAGACAATGCTCTGCTGGATGGCAGCCTGAATGTGTTGCCTACAAATGTCAGGGCCAGATCAAAGGCGTGTCAATGATGGCCAGGCCATTTCTAGCTGGTCTCAACTTACGGCTAATTAAAATAGTTGAGGCCAAAGTAATTGAAATTGTATTTGAGCGGGGGAGCATATTAAATGCTTGCACTTCACACATGTTTGCTTCAGCCTGTCTTGATGTGAGGCCTTTAAGCTGTTTGATTGCTGGGCGCAAACAACTGCCAATCAAAGCGAGAACGTCATCGACATGACACATGTTTGATGGCAGCACATTAATCTGTTCGAATGACAGCAGCAACAATACATGCCAAAAGTGGCCACATAAAAGACAAAGAAGCTTCGGCTTTTAATGGCACCTGCTACGCAGAAGAAAACAAATGCGAAACATGAAAATTTGCACAGTCTGTTTGATTGGCAAACGAAGCGTACGTATCTATATATATTTATTAGTTTGTTCTAATTGGAAAATTGCAAATCATCTAGTTGAAATTCGAAACGTTTCAGGTTAACAGCGGCGGCGTCTGTGGGAAACACGCAAACGCAAAACGCACACGTGGCGTATGCGTGATAATTGAAAATTTAATATAATTTATAGGACAGCAGGGGTCCAGCCCACACTTAGCCATTATTATCTGAATACGCAACGGAGCGGCCATAAATAATGCGCCATCGTCAGCACGCGAATCAAATCCCACAAAATACGCCGAAAATCTTTGGCATAAAAATTTAAAGCAACAAATGCGTGTAATTTGATTATTTATCACAATTTTTACATTTAACGACTCAATTGAGTTTTATGTGCCCGTTGCGCAAAACAGAACCAATGAGAAAATCCCAAAATAAAAAAATAAATAACAAGCCCACAAATTGTAAAGCAAAACGTAGAAAAACAAGAACGAGAATGAGAATCAGAACAAGCACGAAAATAAAGCAACGCACATCGGATAATGACAGTTGTGGGCATCATTTGCAAAGGAAAAGTTGCGTAAGTGGGCGGAATACCCACCCCCTCCCCGTTCCTTTCGGTATACGCATGAATACGGCAAAGGTCAGCCATTGCTTAGCAGGAGACGCATTTGTCAAAATGCCACTCTACTGCCACTCTGCACTCTCCTTCTCTTCACTGTTGGACCCTAGGCAAACGTCATGCCAAGCTGCACTCTATAAAAATGACGCCGTATTTTTGGTCAATCAAAAAAGTTTCATTCTGATGAGCCGCACGCCTAGGTATGTGTGATGACCATTCAGTTTTTAGAACTTCAATCTCCAACTCCACAGAGAGACAGGCAAAGAGAGAGAGAGCGAGGGAAAGAGAGTGAAACAAAAGCAGAACAATATTTCTATTGCCTCTGCACAGCTGCCATGGCCTTTGACAAAGCGCACAAAAGTGTGCTATGCAAAGCGATTTGCTCGAATGAAAAATGAAAATGTATTTGGGAAATGCTGTTGCTGCCGTTTGTTATTATGCTAACATAGACACACAGCGGGTAGATTAGCTGTAGACACAACTCAAATATTAGAACTGAAAATTAAACAATTACGTAAAAGGCAAAAGCACAAAATAAATAGATTTAAATTAATAACATATTTAATGATTCAATATAGCGTTTAAAGCCTCATATTGAGAACTTTAAGAATTGGCAATGTCTGCCTTTTACAATTCTACAAAAGAACACTGTTGAAAACTTTTGTTTTTTCTCTCAGTGAAAAGTGTTATTGTCATTAAATTAAATGTTGGAAAATTGTATAGCAAACATGAACTTAGATTTTATTTGCTGCTATAGCAATAATGACCAAATGCTGGGCATAATATAGTCGAGCTAGATTTAAATTCAATTACCATAGCTCAAACGGAAATGTGACTGAGGTCGGGTTGAAGCCATGGACCCCATTTTATTTCAAACGACAAAATTGCTTTTGTTGCCACACACGTTCAACCGATTCAGTTAAAGGCTGCGTGCCTGTGTGTCTGTGTGTGAGAGTTGTGCTTGTATTGGGCTTGCATGCATGCAGGTGAAGCACATTCCTTTAATCCGACGCCAATGTGTGTTCATATAAATTTTGTGTTTATTCGGGTGCATTTCCACTGCGGCGCACATTCAGCCACATTCAGCCACATCCACAGCCACATCCACAGCCACATTCACAGCCGCAGACCACAGTCGCCGTCGCAGTCACATTGAGTGGCCATGCGACCTTGTGCACGCAGAGTTGCATTGGTCCGTGCGAGATTTGTGCCTCTCTCTGGCTTTGGGCTTCATTTATGTGGATCAAATAATGTTAGTTTTTGTTGCACAAACGCACACTCTCATCCACACACAATGCAGCTCAGCAATTTAGCTGAAACTATTTTTGCGTTAAAATAATTTTAAGATGCTATGTTCTGGCTCAGTTTTAGTTATGTCATGGGTTTATTTTCGGAAAAGCAACTCAGCAACTTGAATTAAAATTCCTGTGTCAAGTTCTCATAATGCCGTCAGTTCTTCTGCTTGCAAGTTGTGAGCACAAAAGTTGCTCACGCAATTTATTGCTTTCGACTTTGCAGCGATTTAAAAAGTTTGTCTTACCAATGTTTGTGAGGAGAAAATACCAGACATGCCCAAAATGTGAAACGTATTCGTGCTCAAAACCCAATGCGAAGTTGTCACCCCTTTTTTTTGGCCAATTTCATTTCTTCGCCGTTGGCTTTGTATCTGCACACAAATTGGTTTCTCTTTCTGCTTGATTTCATGCAGAAACCGTGCTCAGTGTACGCCGTTCAACCAGGTGCCACACGCATCCACACACGAGCACAGCTAAGCGCCCGGCTCTCAGGCCACTTGACTTGTTATCTGCACTTAGCTGATCAGCCGAGCTGCCAAACAGCCATCTTACACTTGTTGCCACTTGTGGGCGTGGCACACACAACCCGACCTCCCACACGCACACTTATTTATCTAGCAGAAATTGTGAAATTGTATGGCGGCCGGCTATCACCGCGTATACGCAATACCTCGAAAGAAGTATGGAAAGTGCAGCATACTTTTCGGGGCATAACAATGTTGCCGCCTCCTCTCTCGTTGAGTCAACAACTTGTCTCGTCTTACACGCATCTTTGCTAAGCTTACATCGAGAGTTACTTGCAACCGGAGCAGGGTTGTGGGCGTGGCACCACTTGAGGCAAGTGAATGGATTTCTTACTTCAAGTTGAAGCTGTTAGTTTGTTGTCGCCTGCATACAAATAAATGAAAACACATATTTATAGCCGGAGACTGAGAGGCACACAGCTACAGTAGGGGTGAAAGTATGGTAGTGTAAGTTAGTGTAGGATATTAAATTAAATATAAACCTACAACGTATAACATCAACATGCTATTTCTATTTAAATTTGGAATCGGGCGCCCATAGCTGCACGTACGAGATAAAAAATATGTACACAAAGCATACAAAAAAAGGTGTGTGTGTGTGTGTGTGTGTGTATGTGTGCAGTTGCCAAGCAAGCTAAGGCTGGCATTGTGGGCGTGGCAGGCAAACATATTGCAGTCAGTGTTGGGCAACAGCTCAGGCAAACGGAAGCGAGTGTGTGTTTATGTATGAATGAGTGAATAAAAGCCTGATGATGCGTGTGTGTGTGTGTGTGTGTGTGTGTGTTAGTATCGCATGTTTGTACGTGTGCGTTAGTGTTAGTGTCAAGTCAGGGACATTTAGTAATTCCACAGGCATATCAAGGACAACGTACTCATAAATACCAAAAGACAAATGCCGCACAGCAGCAACAGCAGCAACAACTGCAGTCTTCTCTCTGTCATACGCTTCAGCGTCTATCTGTCCCTCAGTCCCTCTGTCCCTCAGTCCCTCTGTCAGTCAGTCTGTCAGTCCCTCCGTCCGTCTGTCTGTCTGTCATTTTGTGTTTGTACACTCAGAGAAAAAACCAAACCATTCTGACTTGATTCAATCCAAAAACGGGTCAAAAGTCGTGTTATCCAGAAATTACTTGATTTGAGTAAGAATTACTTAATTCAAGTAAGAATCATGTAATCCAGAATGGCTTGATTTCAAGTAAGTTTTGGATATTTAGGAATATTCCGGATTGATTTAATCTATCCTAATGTTTCTTGAATCAATCCTGTTTTTTCTTAATTCAATCGTGATTTGACTTGAACTAAAAAAAAAAACAAAAAAAAATCGTTTATTTATTTTTTTTTTTTTGTGGTTGCATATTTTATTACAATAGTGAATTGTTATAAATAATTGAATAGTAATATTTAATTTTTACTCATATAATAATTTTTTTAGTACTTACCTGCGGCAGGAATCGAACCCTGAACCCAGTGATGCCTGTGTGAATAATGCCTTCGTGCTAGTCGTCAGCGCCGTCGTCAATGCTTTTCGACGTCGGTTCATTGCCGATCATAACACACACATACAACAAATTTGTGAAAAAGGCATACAGAAAACATATATTGCTGTCCTGCTCTTGTCGTCATGGCAACGTATGTAAACAAACCAAATTTTGTGAAACAGGCATATATTTCATATTGCTGTCCTGCTCTTGTCGTCATGGCAACGTGTGTAAACAAACAAAATTTTGTGAAACAGGCATACACAATATATTGCTGCACTGCTCTTGTCGTCATGGCAACAAGAAACTAAGAAAGTTTTCGGCTTAGTTCAAGCGTGTGTTTTCTTGAGTTAAGCAAAATGCCACTTATTTCAAGTATTTCTGACTTGAAACAAGAAATATATTCTTGTTTTTGAATGTAAGCCAGATTCTTACTTAAATCAAGAAATATCAAGTAAGAAACTTTCTAGAATTTTTCAAGACATTTGTCGGATTGATGTAAGCCATTAAAATCAATCCGGATTCTGGCTACTTTTCCCTGAGTGTATGTATGGAATTTTTAACTTCATTATCGAGGCGCTCTGTCTTTGCCATTTGCCGCTACGCATCGCTGCTCATGCCTCTCCTCGCAGTCCTGCCCCCTCGCTATTACTCTCCTCCCCCTTCTCTGGTTCTCTATTTCTCTCTGGGCGCATTGCTCAACATCTTTGGCAGTGCGTCAGTGTCTCTGTCAAGCGCGCAATGGCATGCATACCTAATGCCCAGTGATGTGCACGCTGGAGACGCCGACAGCTCATCGAGCCACCCACTTGCGGCATCTAGGGTATCAGGCTAAAGTCAGTCAAGCCTGTCAGTCAGTCAATCAGTCCATTAGTTGAGCACATTTGGGCCAGGCTTAAAGCCAGCTTTAAGCGTTTAATTCATTTTGCCTTATGAGCCAGGTGTGTATTGAATTTGGCTTTAAACAGTTGGCCTGTTTCTGTTGGCCATAAATTCTCATCCGACTGTTTGTTATTTATTTGACTTAAGCACGTTGCGCCGCATGGCATTCGGTGCTTGGTCTTGGCCAGCGACAACCTTTAAATGACATGCCACGCCCCCTACCAATACAGTTATGCCCGCTAACCATTGTAGAGCTGTCAGCATTCATGCGTTCAAAAAGGCGACAGAGCAACTGAACTCAACTGAAAAACAGCACGCGATTTATAGCGCACCTAAATGAAAAGTTTTGCATTGTGACAGAAGTTGAGGGTGTAGGCAAAGGTCGAGTGTATAGCAAAATATTTTGGGCACGTTTCTCTTACTCTCAGTGCTACAATTTATAGAGCCTATTTATTTGTGCGTATGTCAATGCCAAGTGTCAGTGTGAAGGTTCCCCACAAAATCCAATAACACCAACACCAACAGCAACAACAACCGCAGCAACAAGGCGTATGTGTGATATTTTTGTGGATGGCTGCGCAGTTAAAAATGAAATTTAATTAATTATGTGCCGTTGCTGCTGAAAAATATTCTCAGTACTTACTGTTCGCTGCTGCCGCAGCGTATGCAATGATTTATGGCTCTGCGCCTAGCGGTTGCTCCGCGAGAACGCAAGAACGCTAGAAATGGCAGCGGGAGCAACTCTGACATTCTCGCCATTTTGTCTGTTTTTCCCTCTTTGCTTTGTGCAATTTTGATGGGCAGCTTCAAAAAGCGCAACATGAGAATTTATTTTGCGCGCATTTGTCTTGCCTCACATGCACTCACACCCACTCATAGCCAAAACACTCACACTCACACACCCATACTCGCACTCACACTCACGAAGGCATTATTAATAGTTCTGGCGGTGCTCGCAATATCCTGTCAAATTAATTTCAATTTAATTAAATTTTTTCCCAGCACAAAACATACAATAGAAACAAAGCTAAGCAAAATAAATGAAAATTTCCGTCAAATAAATGTTAAAAAATTGACTCATTGTGGCGCATTCGATGCTTGAAATGTTGCTGTTTTTATTTTGCTCTCTGCTTTCTACGTTTGCTGCTGCTGCTGCTTGTGCGTAAGCGTAGCCAAGCGAAAGGAATCACAGCTGCAGAAATATTTGCAAGCATTTGTTTCTCAACCCATGTGATGGCAGAATGTGTGTGTGTGTGTGTGTGTGTGTGTGTGTGCGTTGGAAACTCTCACGCTTGACACTAAAGTCATTTTTCGCAAAACCGTTACTACGCCGTTCGCTTTCAGCCATTTGGCATTGGAATAGTTGCACCCTGTACTTTAAAAAAGTGCAAAAGGATCTATAAAGTTAGTGGAATTGAAAAATGTGTGTAACACCCAGATGTGGGCGAGGTAGGCGCCATTTTTGGTACGCTGATCAAATTTGTTTCAGCGTTTTTATACCTCTTTCTCTTTCCCCGGTAACTGTTCAAAACAATTCTATCGGAAAAGATACAGTGAAGATATGCAACAGACAATTTGCTCGATTGGTTTGAAAAGGGAAATGATTTGCGCATAATTGCCTAGATTGCCTGGGTGTGAGGCAGCACACAAAATACAAAGTCCCCTATTGTCGGATACGTCCGACTGTTGCCTTCCGTCTGACTGATCTGCCCTGTTCTTACTGGTTGAAACTTGTTCTTGTTACTGTTCTTGTAGCTGCTGCTGCTCCGAAAAAACAGCGTTTCGAAAATACGCTCATTTATCAATATGTCAGTTGTTGTATAACTATTAATGTTAGCTCTGCCTCACTGTTGGGCCACGCACGTGCCCGCAGCGCAGAACTTAACGCTAAACTTAGAAAACGTCAAATGCGTTTTAACTAATTTCATGCAATTCATTTTCATTTGCGCATGCATCTTGTGCTTTTGCTGCTGTGTCGTGTTTGGAAATTAATGCGAAATGCATTAGCATTAGCTCTTATAAATGAAAACGTTGGCAGTGCTTAATGGCTGACCTCAACATGGAACGAGCGAGAATATTGTGCGGAAGACGCACAGCTGTTTTGTTTCGGTGCCCAGCGGTGCGTATGAGCGATGTTGAAATCTCTCTCTCTCTCTCTCTCTCTTTTTCTCTCTCTGCCTGTTGCAGTTGCAGGCATCATTTATTATGCAAGCACTTTATCGGCGCAAAAAATGTGTCAGCTTAACTCACAGCAAATAAATCAGCTCACCTTTAAGTGCATTATCATATTTGCTTAATAGACTGTGCCGCAGGCGCAAATGAAATATGTTCAGCCACATATGAGAGCGTTTACCATGGATGTGCGTGGAGTCGTCGAGCTGCTGTCATTGCTGACACTGTCTGGCACTTCATTGCGACGCCACCAACTGGTGCTGAGTGGTGCAGTGGTGCCACGGCATGTTGCAAACGGCAACGAGAATTCGAATTCTCTCATATTTTGACCCTGTACTTTAAAAAAGTACAAATGAGTATATTAAGTCGATGCAAATGAAAAATGTAACCCTAAAAAATATATATTTTAAAGCTACAAGCTTGAAATTTTTACTTACATAGCCTCCATCAATACGAATAGCATTAAAATCGGCTAAGAAACAGCGAAGATATGCAGCAGACAGTTTGCTTGGCAGGACAGAGGTGGTATTCCTATTGTGCATACGCACATAGCTTGGCTCTGTGTGTGAGGCAGAGGTGCTGATATTATGAATACACAACATGCTGAGTCTGCTACTGTCGGTTACATCCTACTCTAGCCGTGTGTCCGACTGATCTGCTCTGCGCTTACTGGTTTAAATTTACTTATTGCTCTCGCGCATAGCATGTGCTGCAGTCGCTTTTGTATATTTTTTCATTTACTTGTCAGGCTCATCTGTGGCACACAGCCTCGACTGGCAGCGGGGCAAGAGGCGGGCAGGTGAGAGGGCGTGGCTGTCATTCGTTTGACAACCCCAAAAAAAATGAAAGAAAAAAGCAAATACAAAATACAAATTATGGCAAATGGGCGCAAATTTTAATGAAATTCAACAACAACAAAAGTGGCAACGAATGAGCAAGGACAACACACATACATATACACACTCACACACTCATACACACTCACACAGTCTCATACTCGCAGTGCGAGATGTCAACAGCAAAATATTAAAAAGGCACTGACAGCCAAACAAGCATAGTGCCACAGGACACGAAGTACAGACGTTTGGTGTGCTGTGCAAAAATGTAATAATAAGTGAAAACTCAGGCGTCGTGATTACACAATGGCTTCAAGTCCAACATGGCATTACTTTAAGCTATTAAAATATATACAGCTGATGCATTATTGCCTTAATGAGCTGAAATGATTCAAGTGGCAGCTGGAAGTTGGCAGGAAATCAATTGCATTACAAATGAGCATTATAACAGCTCAATGTTCGATCCAAAGCGATTATGTATGGCATTCATGAGGTTTGTATGCTTATTGTCATTTCCGGCTTGCAACATCCGCTTTTCACGCACTTTGCTGGACGCAAAAAACACATACACATAAATTCATGTCAAAATGCAAATATCTACCGTGTCGCATAAATCTGCTTGTCTGTATTTTAAACGCTTTAATTATACATACAGCAAAAAAAATAAAACGTTGGGTTTTCATTTCGACATTTCATGCATTTTTAAAAACTTTGAAATTTTCTGCAATTCGCAATGCAAATTTAATTATGAATTTGTGAAAAGTGAAAAGTGCACAGCACCAAACAGAGCGCAAACCACAAAAAACATTTTTCTAAACATCAATTTTGGTAGTTTAAAGCTTGCTTGTGCTAAATTTATTTCCATAAATGCACAAAAAAAAACCAACCATTTGAGCCTGAAAAATATATTTATTTTTTGTAAAGCTAAAGCTCGTTGAGCTGTTGATTAAATTCTGAATATTAAAAACTTCAAAAACATAACATTTTGATAAGCTTCAGGAAAGTGCAAGAGCAAGCAATTAAGCTAATGGAATTATCACACCTGCTCTTGATAAATTCTCTCTTTTGCTTGGCCTCAAGTATTAAATATGCACATATATGCCCAATAAATTTTATTTGTGGTAAATTTGAAAGTGCTGTATCTAAGCTACTTAATTTGCTAATTGATTGCAAGATTAGAAAGTTTGATGAGCAATTTTGGTTTTTATACCATGAACCCATAAGAAGACGTGGTATACCACTCGAAAAATATATATTCTTGATTAGGACGACAAGTTGAAGTATATATTTTTGTCTATCTGCCCGTCTGGTTGTCTGTTGTTCGTAAAAACACCTAGATCTTAAAAACTAAAGAGCTAGAGGCACAATTTTCGATGTCCTATGCTTGAAGTTTGTTTTAAATTTTTGACACCTTCTCTTTTACCGCTAACCGCAAGAAACCACAGCAGCAACCATGTGTAACTGTGAATTACAACCACATCAGAAATATCGAAGATATGCAACAGACAATTTTCTCAATTGGGCATACTCACAAAGCTTGCCTCTTTGTGTAAGGCAGTACAGCGTCTACGGTCGGTTACGTTCGACTGTAGCCTTCCGCCTAACTGATCTGCGTGCTGAACTGTTTTTTACTTCATTAACTTTGGTAATTTTTTAAGCCATATCAAATACAAATTGGTTGAAGCAAGTAGCAAAAATTGAAAGTCAAATTCTCATTTTCGAGCTGAAAATATATTAGGTTCTATGCTCTAAGCAATTTTTGTCATATGGCATGCATGGGTAGAGCTCTAAATTCTCCGGTTTGAAAAATTGCTGATGCGATATCACGGTCTGGCCGTCCGCACGTCTGTCTGTCCGTATTGTTATGGTTATTAAAATGGCAAGCACTGGAAGTAACCGGAATTAAAAGCAAACATTTTGACAGAAACAAAACTCGAAAATAAAATAATGAAAACCGTTGCTACAAAGCAAAGCCAAGCCAAAGCATACCCTGTAAAAGAATTTGAAATGTGCTTATGATATTTTTAGAAAACCCAGCTCAATATGGTAGGTAATCACAGTTTACTTTTGGTAAGTGTAAATTGACAATATATGGGTAGTGTGTTCGCTTAAAGTACTTGAATATGGCAAATGCCTCTATCAATTTGCTAAAAATAATACGCGAAATGCAAACACGCCGAACACTCAACAAGCAAAAATATTTGCTGAAACGCATATTGACTTGCCAAAAACAAAAAGAAATCGCTGAACCCAGCGAAATTGGTTGGTAAACAGCGCCAATTACAACAACTGTAATAATAATAGCAACAACAGCAACGGCAATGGCAATGGTAACAAGGCTAAAATCGTTTGCCGAAATCAATTTGCATTGGTAACAGAAGCTAAAGGAACGCATGAGTTGGCCATAATGCGAATTGCAGCAAACAAATCAATATTAACAAACACAAGCAGCAAAGGCAGCAGGGGTAGCTGGGGCAGAACCAGCCAGAACCATTCAACCACACGAGGGCGCCAAAAGCTGCAACAGAACAACAACGGTAAGGCTAACATTGGCAGCTGAGAGCACTCAATGCTCAACTTGAGCACAAATGAAAATTGAAAACCAGCAAAGGGTGAAATACTCTTACACAGACAGAAAAAATCAATTTCCCATTAAAAATGAAAATTGTTTAGTTGAGATGACAGAATTTAACTATAACTAAAATTCTAAAATGAAAATGTTTTATTGAGTTTTTAATTATTCAAATTTATATTTTATTAAAAAAGATTTAATTTAAAATTGTACGCAAATTGGCCATATAATTTAGCTATATTTGTGAAACTTTTAGAACATTTAGAACGTTTGAATATTTGACAATTTATGCATTTATTCATTCATAACTTAGGAAGTCTTATTAGTAAGGACTGATCGGATCAGTCTGACGCGCCCGACTGCAAAATACCCTGTACCCTCTATTTTAAAAATAATTTAAATATAATTTACAAATATATTTCAAATGCTATGGGGAATTCAGCTGCGTTGCTTCTGTCCCTGTAATACTATTTCTTTAATATCTTCAGTGTTTAATAACTGAATTCAATGCGCTTTTTAGGACAAATGAATGTAATAATAAACAGAATATTTTTTGAATAAAAGTCTCTTATGTCAAATTTTACGATTGTTTTTCGGTTTTTATTGATTAAGGCGTAAGGGGGGTGTGACATCCAACATAAGAACGTAATAATTCTCTCAGTGTAAAACTTTGGCGCGTAGCTTGTTTAGCTAACCTGAATTGCTTTGCGTAGGGCGACATTTTAAAGTGTGCCCCAGTGGGCAGCTGCTGTTTAATTTTAATTGCCTTGCCAGCATCTTTATCTATACGTTTAACTCTTGCTCCGTTCTGAGCAAATAAATTACACTTACAACTGCGGCGCAGGTGTCAAGTCGGCTCTTGACCAAGAAACAGGGCGCCAACTCGAACCTGCGACCGCAGTGCAAATAATTCAACTTAAGACCACGAAGCTGCAGTGCATCAAAGGATCACGACAGCTGCTGACAACCCAAGGAGCCGGGGCCTTGCTTGTGGTGCTGTCATAGCTCAAATGTTGACACGTGTGTGTGTGTGTGTGTGGGTAGCCATTGGGGGGTCATTAAGGGGATTTGAATTTGGATTTGGTCAGAACTAATGTGTGGTATTTAAATGGCATATTAATGCCGGCAAATGACTGTTTGCCGAATGCCAATAAAAATGGTAAAACACACACAGGCAAATAAAACTTTTTCGTGGCAAAAAAATAAATAAATAACACAAACTTTGCACAACCTCATCGATGAGCTGATAAGTGGCAATTGAGGCGACACACACACGCTGAATGTATATGTGTGTGTGTTGGCATGTGAAGTGCCAAAGTTGAGAAAGTTATTTGCATGTAAATTTGTTGTTTGTAATACAAGCAAGAGGCATATAATAAAAGAAAAGTTTACACAAAACTCAAATGTTAGAAACGCTGCAGATAAGGCCCAAGAAGACGCCAAAGCAATGATAAAGCAATAAAAAAGCCAGTTAGAGCTAGCGAAAGCCGCCTTCGGCTGTTGGCTGTTGGCTAATGACTCAGTAGAAGAATAGAAACCAAAGAGCAAGTAAATGAAAAATGTTTCAATTGAAAACTTTGCAAATGCCACGTGTAATATCCTTTCAGACACCCACAAAGCAATCACACAAATACACATGCAGGCACACGCACACTTGACTCATTTGTTTAGTTTGATATTACAAAATGTTGGCGCTTTATTTCCGTTTCCGCTCAACTGGCAAAATTCATTAAGCGCTCGACAAAATGGCGCACTTGAAGAGTCACTCAATCTGTGTCAATCAGTCAGCTAGGCAATGCCTCAATCAAGTGCCTGCCGTGCACAATAAAGTTTCATTAACTTTATTCATTCATTGGGCATTCAATCAGTCTATCCGTCAATCCGCCAATCAGTCAGTCAGCTGAGCTTTAGCAGTAGCTAAACGTTGTGTCCGACTTGTGTAAGTGTTTTGTAAACATGACTTATAGAAATCGCTGCCAATATCCGTATTTTAGCTGCCGTCCTGTTGTAGCTGCAACACTCAAGTGGCACGCCCAGCGATATATCAATGAACGTGCAACTCGTGCCCCTGCAACAGTGAATAATTCATGAGCCAGCGCCCCCAATTCAAATCTCAATTCAGCGATTTGCCACGGCAGCAAATGTCAAGTCCGTCTTCAAGTGGCCAATTGCTGGCAGTGGACAAAGCATCAATGCAGCATAATCCAGATTCAAATTCGCCATCCCAAATCCAAAATCCAAATGCGAATTCGATTCAAACACTGAGCCGCAATTACAAATCAATTTCGCAGTGAATCAGTTTGAAAATTTAATTGAGCATTCGAGAAAGCATTGACACGTGAACAGAGACAGAGAGACAGAGTGATAATGGGACAGAGGGACAGTGTGGGAAATGCAGGCGGTGGCAGAAACGCAATCATCTCGTAGATCCCAATCCGCAGCGCAGACAACATGAATTCCAAAGCTCAAATTGCTGCTGTCAGAATGGAGAACGTTGCCTGCCAAGATTTATCCCACAGTTTGTGTTTGTCACTCCGGTGGACAATAGGACGACAAGGACAACTTGTTATCGTGCCTGTCTCCACGAGTCTAGTTTGATTGGCAGTTCAGGTTACCACCAGCAGTGTACAGCTCAAATATGTTGCTGCTGCTGCTCAACATGTTTCGTTAACCGACTATTTTGCCACGTTTTCTTGGCAATTGCCCGCCTGTCAGCATAAGCAAAGTATTGTCAGAGTTGCAACCGCAGAAAAACAGAGAAAACCAAAAGAGACGTAGCAAATAAGTCGAACGTAACCGACAAAAGCACAGTAGGTGTAAATACGGATATCAGACAGACGGGCATAGCTACCTCGATGTATCTCGTCGTCCTGATCAGGAATATATATAGTTTGTTTGGTTCCCACTTGCACCAACTTAATAGACCCTTTTGCACTTTTTCAAAGTACAGGCCCCAAAAACACATAATCTCAATTTCTTCGCAATCAACAGTTTCGGTTGCGGTTGAAACATAACCCTTTCTTTGTTATAGGTTAATTCAAAGACATCACGTCTTGCAGCTGATTAGCAGGGCATAATTAAAAGACTACGCGAGCAAATCCCTCAGGACATCCGACTGGTTATTGGCAGAAAATGCGTCGAATTCATGTCTTACTTCAGTGCCAAAATGGGCTTGGCCTGGACTCTAATTGAATCACGTTCGTGGGTAGAGCGCTGAGCAATTGCCAATGGCATGCTGCAAATGGAACTGGGACTGGGACTTGTTCAATCGCAGACGCTTTTTAAGCCAACGTCAAAGCAAATGAGTGGATGGAGCAAGTTTTGTAGTTGAGGGCAGAGCCACGCCCACAATTGACGGCCGTTAGACGCCCCCAAGTCACACGCAATGGAAGCCCAACTTAATCATCATCACGTCGACATTAGTCACACTCCAAGCGGGTTATCCGTTTACACACGCACACCAATGACCATATGTATGTGTGTGTGTGTGTGCGTGTGTGTGTGTGTGTGTGTGTGGAGCGAGCTTACGTGTCATTTCGCACGCCATTTGCAAGTCTCTTTGATGGCCACGACAATAAAGACATTCGACAAGATTTCTCGCTGGAAGCGGCAGAGGAACCAGTTGCAATTTTGTGATAATTATGCCCATATGCAATTTACCGCTTATGCGCAATATTGGCGTTGGAAGAGGGGGAGGGCGTGGATTGTTGGGCGGATTTTGCATTTAAATTAGCGACATCATTGCTGCTTAATCGGAATTGAAACGTGCGGCGTTTAAGGCTCAGCCCATCAGCTACATTAGCCTATTAAGCCAGCGATGTTTATGTTTACCCACTGCCTGTGTATGTGTATCTATGTTTGTCTATATACACTCAAAAAAAACATCTTGATTTAAACCAGAAACATGCCAATAGTCGTGTTATTCGAAGATTACATTATCTGAGTCAAAACAAACTTTATTCTAGTAATCTCATGTAATTCTGTATATTCGATATTAATTCAAATCCTATCTATTTAGAATTTTTTGGATTAATTGAATATTTGAAATTCCAAAACGTTTCTGCCTGATTTTCTCTGAGTGTAGGTAACTGTTTGTGTCTCTGTGTATCTGTTGCAAAAAGCTAATTGTTCACGTTTGCATATCACGTGCAGTGCGTCGGTTCCATTGTGTTCCTAAATGGATAATGTCACACAGACTGTGGACTGCAGGGGCGGAGCAGAGAGGCAGGAAGTGACCTAGTGCATAGGTCATGTCGCCGTAAGAGCACACAATGCCATTGCAATTTAATTAAGTCACGCAGCATATCGATTTGAGGCTTTAAATTGCATGGGATGCCGAAACGAAATTCAACTAATGAAGTTCGACTTGTGTCCCAGACTAATTGGAATTTCAACTAAACAAACAAACCAGCACGAGTGCAATATAATGAGAATTATAAACACACAAAGTCCATTCACAAATGATATTATTAACAGAGCAATGCAGCCGTAGTAGTTTATAAGATTATCGAAAAAGGAAAGGCATGACATTTCTGTCTGTTTGCAAAATTGATTAACGCATTTATGATAATAGCAAATATATATGTATCTTACTTGTAATTCAGAGGTTTTAGCATAAGCTAATGAAAGCCAAACAAATTTGGTTTTCTGCATAATGATTAATATTCAATAAAGCCAAGTCAGTTTGATTCAATTTAAATAGTGAAATTGTTATAAAGCAACTGCCATTGAAATTCAAAGAATATGATATTAAATATTTGATTGCATTTCAGTAAAGAGAGAAAAATTGCAGTTCGGAAATGTGTAAGAATATTGGCACATTTTCTACATTTTATTGACCTACATCATGGCAAATATTCACAGAGCAACGAACCAGAATTTTTTAAATGTCAAATCTATATGCATTTATTTATTTGTAAGTATGTATATACATACTTATTTGCCGAGTCTGTTGTGCCTGCTTAACTGTGCTTTGTGCTGAGCATACAACCAGAATAGGATATCAATAGGGTTGAGCCCCCAGGACAAATATGCAATACAGAGCAGAAAAAATGCTGCAAGTACCTGGAGCGAAGGGCAACTTGCCGCCAGACGTTGCAACTGTTTCCAAAGGCAGCAAAGACTACAGCAGCTGTGCCACTGAAAGGCACTAAACTGGCTTCTCTTGTGTGCCTTGTTAGCTGTGGCAGTCACCGTGTTGCATGTTTGTTAGGCAGCCCAGGGAAGCGTAAGACATTTGCCTTTGGCACTTGCAATGCCTCAAGTAGAGGCCAGGGAGAACCGAGCACAAGTGGGGGCCATACACAAACAGATGCCTGTTAGGAGGGGATACTATGCATGTGATTTTACCTTTTAGCTCTTGTGCCATTTCAGCGCATTTTGTCCATTTTATTTTCTCTTTATGCAATTTAACTGCAGACAACTCGTTATTTTATTGTTTACCTGGCGCATTGAGCAAATAGCTAGGCACTGGCAAAAATTTACATTTTATTCTTCGCTTGATTGAATAATAAACATTCACGAAAGCATATTGAATTTAAATAAAACAAAATTTAAAACGTACATCAGCAGTTAAAGCGAAAATTCCAATGTTGTGTTGTTGATTAAATGGAATCTCTGCGTATTAAATAGCCAATACTTTGATGTATCATATCTCTCTTAACTATTGACCAATTTTTATAAAATATTCTAAATAGGTAGATATTAATGATCTCTAGAATTTATGTAGATAAATTTGTATATCTGCTTCGCATTCTTTTTTCTGTTACACAATTCCTCTATTGTTATAAACTATTTCATTCTAAACATTTTTTCAAAGCCAATTTGAAATGATTTTAAAATAAAGGATAGCTGCAAAATTTTTGCGAAATTTCTTGCAGTGTAAAGAAATGTAAACACATAAATTTCAAGTCTGTTTGCCTGCCAAGTGCATTTGCTTTTGGTACACCAATTGCCAGTACATATACTAGAACACTTTAGCAGCTGGAATTGAAACTAATTTCGGTTGATTTCATTACGGCAATTCCCGTTAAAATAAGTACAACAATTTCACCTTTCGTTAAGTGCAAAATTTATGACAATTGAAATGTTTCTTGTGTTTGTGTTTGACTTCGATTAAAGATCTCCAGCTACAACAGTTTCATGGCTACCAAAATCCTTTTAACGCTAATCAGCTAAACACACTTCAAGTGTTGGTTTCCTCTCCCTCTCTTTCTCTCTCTCTCTCTCTCTCTCTCTCTCTCTCTCTCTCTCTCTCTCTCTCTCTCTCTCTCCCTCTCTCTCTCTGCTTTTCCCATCATTGACACATGTGCAATGCAATCGGAAAGCGTCCAAGGGGCCAAACGGTTATTTCGATACAGAAACTTGAAAGTCTCAAACTGAGAAAACGATTCTGGCAATGCAGGGCGGTGAGGAGCTGCAGGGCACACGGGGTGTCTGCTTAAGAGCTTAAGTGAAATTACACTTGGAGCAGAGCAATTTCATCCACAAAATGCGCGGTCCAAAGTGGGCATGGCATGGCGGGGGGCGTGGCAAAACGTCTAAAATGCTTGCTAAAAGCTTTTGGCCTCACCGAAATGAGGAAAATTTTTTTGAAAATTCTAAAGTGACATTGCGATAATCGCGTAATCGATGAAGTCTGTCATTATCATGAGCCCCTCGTGCCATTCGACAGAAAGTCTGACACTGGCAAGAGGCAAGTCAATAAGTAAAAAATTTCAATGGCAAAATGTCGAAGCGGGGCAATAAAAAAAAAAACAACAAAAAAACACTTAGGCGACAAAATGTTTGAAGCAAAACCAGAATGGGCGAACTGATCAGTCGAACGCGCCCGATTGTAGAATACCATTCACCCTATAATTATTTTACAATATTTTTAAAAGGGTGTTACAAAGCGCAGCAGCAACGCTTCTTCTTACTTTATTGTCCACAGCATTCTTTAATGGCAGCGCTGATTATATCTTCTTCTGCATTTATTAATCGATTGCAATGCGCTTTTCAGGATAGATAATTATAATAGCTGTGAGTCCAATATTACGCTTTTTATTTAGTATTTATTTAGGGGGCGTGGCACCCAACATTTTAAATAAGCTTATGCTCTAGCTTCGAGATCTTAACGTTCATACAGACGGACTTGGATAAATCAGCTCGTCTGCTTGATAAAGAATATATAGTTTATGTGGTCTGCCACACCCTTTTCTGCCTGTTACAAACATTGGCACAAAATTATTAACCCTATTGTTACCCATATCATGGGAACAGGGTATACAAAGTGGCGGGGGAAAACGACGGGTTGTTCATTTAGTTTTTGACATTCGGCGTTGTCACGTTGTCTTTGGATGCTGCTGAAACAAATAGCTGCAGCAACAAGAGCTGGCTGAAGTTGGCTAAAATGAACTGTGGCAGTGGCTTTACCAAAAAAAATAACTTGAAGCTCTGATTTTATATTATAGAATGAGACAAATGCTGGGGGGGGGGGGGGGCTAGCAGGCAGATTCAATTTGACAGTTGCAAGAATTCAATTTTCTTGTCATCATGTTGCGGATTAGTTTCGTGCTAGAGCAGAGCACAAGAGAGCGCAACTCGGCACAGTTGGACATAATTTGCAAAAGTGCAACTGCAGTCGGTAGACAACAAACAGGCGGACAGGCGGACGGACGGACGGACAGAAGGATAGACGGACAGCAGACTGCAACTTACAAATGCACACGCACAAATGAGAAAAGTTACAAGTTGGGAAAACTGCAGAAAAGTTTTCGCAGCTGCTGCTGAAGAATAACGAGGGATGCTCCATACGTTTGCGTGCCAGAGTCAGGATGTGCAATGTGCGATATGTGTCTATCCTGTGTGCTTCCTGCCAGTTCTGGCCAAATAATAAAGTTTGTGGCCAAGTCATGTGCGTGTTGCATTGCAATTGATGCACCAGGCAGACAACCACAGCAACAACATCACCTAAAGATTGCACACATTTGAGCAACTTTCAATTCGATGAGCTTAAGGGCTACAGCTATAAATAATAAATATTTTACTGAAGTAAATAAAACTAACCAAAATTAATGGCAACAGAGTGTTGCTTACACTATGCCCTTAGTTACGACCTAGATTGTTGCTTAATGTTGTCGGATTTCGTAGCATTTACTTACTTCTTAGAGTCACGTGAGAAGTTCTATTGACTATAGCTTACTGAATTTCCAGCAGCTGCTCTGCAATCTTACATATAATGCCAACTTATTACGCATACGTCGCGTGGACCAATAGAGATTTCAGCTGAACTCTTCAAATTGCCAACTATCCATCTACGATAAATCAGAAAATGAGAGTTCATAAATTGTATTTTTCATTCCTAAATCCTATGTTAAATTTAGCCTAATCTATTTTTTTATTGCATATTTTGTTTATACTGCTCTTATCTAAATAATGTAGGTCTGATAAGCCATTGCTTCTTATCAAGAATGGTCATGCTTATCTAACATTAAGGTAAATACGACTTATTCTTAGTCACTAGCATGCAATTTTATATGCCTATTTTAAAGCAAACAGGGTAATAATTATATTCGTCTAATAATCAGTAGACCGGAAGGCAAAAGTCGGACGTGGGCTGAACATCCAAAATCTCAAATCTAGTTTTATAAAGTACAGGCTCTAAAATCTGAAATATAAACCAGTTTATCTTTAGTAGACTTTTTATAAAGATAGTGGAGCTAGGCTAATAACAAAGTCATATAGCATTTAAATTTCACTATATTTAAACTTAAACTAGCTATTCTAAACTTTGTTTCTTTTGCAGTCCCTTTTCGCCTCTTGCTATCTATGTATCAGTTGCGTTTTGGTGCTTCGTCTGTGTCTGTACACTTGACATGGGAATCGTGTGGTCAGTTCTCAGGCTGACAGACCAGTGAAATGTATATCAATTAGGCCATTCTTTTTGCCATGTCAACGACACTCGGTATCTGGTCCGGTTGCACTTCGGGCTGCCGCAAGCTGTCAGCAACAGCAGCAGCAACAACCAATTAAAGAACAACTTACACATCAAGAACAGCCAACGGAAACGAAAACGTCTTTAAGCCGGCTTTTTGTACTCTTTGGCTCGCACTAATTTGTCACAGCCTCAACATTCATTTGGCAGGAGAGGAGTTAGGCAAAACATAAAAAAAAAATATGAAATGTCAACTGGAATGACTTATAGACTCCACAAAACGGGTGATCCATCAAGCGAGCAACTGTCCTAACTGCTTAAATACTTAATATACCAATAACAACAATGCAATAACAACAGACACTGGCATGACGACAGGCAAAGAGTGGAAAACAATTTGCTGCCAACGGTTCAGACTGCCTGGACTTGATGCCTGCCGCTCACCTACCAACTGGGGTGTTTCTATTTTCTGGAGGAGCCGCTTGATGGATTACAACCAAAAGGCGGCAGTTCCTCGCCAAATCGGAAGGTGTGGCCCACTGGGCGGAGTTGAAGTGGCTGGAGGAAGCTGGCACGATTAGGCTTTTGTTTGGCTTCTTGTCAAATTTCTATGGCCACACCCGCTCAGACCGCCTTAGCCGGCTTTTGTGAGCAGTATCTGCGGCAAAGTGATTTGTGCGAAAGGATTGCAAAATACGTTTAATGAAGTGAAGGGTTAAATTTGCTAAAGGATTGGCTAACACCAAGCACTGCCATTGCCAAATCGAAGCGGCTTACAGCTCGCACACAAAAGAGGTGGAACAGAGTCAAACAAAGGCGAACGAGACAAAAATAAAGCCAGAGGCAGAGGAACAAAATAGAATATCAAATACTTTGATTTTCAGTTTCAATTGCAACAAACCCCTCAAGACAAATTGTGAATTTAAAGGCCAAGCAGCAGCTTAACATGGCTTTAAGCCAAGCACCGAAAATGCTGTGTCGTTTTTTACCAATTACGTTGCCATTCGCTGACCTTCACACAAACATGCAGAGAGTTAGTTCGCGTCAATTTGGCAACTGGCAACGGGCAACGGGCAACTTGCAACACTGGCAACATAATCATTTATCATAACAAATGGCATTTCTCAAGTGGCGTATGTGATTGCGCCAAAAAGCCCAGTGAAAAGCAGAATGGGCGGAGTAGATCAGTCGGAAGCTTCCGACTGTAGAATACCCTGTACTAGCAATTTGAAAATATTTATAAAATATCAATAGCAATGATTTTTCTTACTTTTTTGTCAGTACCATTCTTTAATGGTCGAAGGAGGCAATGCCTGCAATATTATCTCTTTAATATCTTCTGCATTTACTAGCCGATTTAAATGAGCTTTTCAGGTTATATAAATATAATATAACAGAGTATATATAACGACTTTCAATGTTTAATATTACGCTTGTTGTTCGATTCTTATCTGGGCATCCAACATTTAAAATTAACATTATCTGCGGAACGTTATTAACCCTGTTTTGATACATTACATTTGTACAGGGTATAAATATAAGAATCCCAGTGAAAAATCAAGGCCAGCCCTGCATAAAAGCTGTGCCTTCCACAGCCCTTCCATTTCCACAGGATAAGCCATAAATCTGCAGCCTAGGCAAACATTACGGATATGCGAAACGGCAACGGCAATGGCAACCATTTGTCTAATTTTAATGGGCATGCTAATAGAGCCATTGGCTTGTCGAGTCTTGGTCAGGCCCAACACCTGGCCCCAACTGGCCAATAGGCCAAGAGTTCGTAGACCATAGTCCGTAGTCCGCAGTCCGCAGTCAACTTTGCAACAGACACTGGCCAGTTTGGCCCGAGTCGACTTTTAATTTATGTGCGGCAAAAAGTTTTTGGCTCATTAAATACCTCAAAATGTTAAATGACTTACGAGCGAGCGCCGGAGCTGCCCTAAAGAAGAAGATGTTGCCAACGATTGACTGCCGTCTTGAACGTGCTTCCAGCCTTTAAGCCGCCCTCCTCCCTCTCTCTCTTCTGTCCTCGTTCTGTCTCATATTTGGCTGTCTTTGGCCAACTGCGGCAGTCATTGCATCATCATTTACCGAATTGCCGTTACGTGCGGCAGTTTCAGAGCCAACACGAATCGCAGTTAGCATCAGAATCTCAGCCAGTCAAGCCACTGCTTGCGATATTGATGAATAGACGAAGGAGAGTTTAGCTTTTTAATGAGGCTCGACTTATGTTGCAACTGCAGCAATATATTTTAGAGAGTTCTTTTCATTAAAAACTATAAAAACATTCAAAACAAATCAAAGAAGCATAACTCTTTGCGCTGTGCAAACATCAATCAAAATTCTTTAATATACGTCAATATGCAATCAAAACATTGAATAAAAGTTCTTTAATATTTTGTTTTGAATATTTTAAGAGTATACAATCGTCGTTGCTATTTCATCACTTCTATTATTTTAATCGATAGTGAGTTAACGCTTTGTTTTGTTTTGTTTGTTTTGTTTTGTTTTGAACTGCGAGCTCATTATTCATTAATGATTCGAATCTGAAAAGTAGGCATCACATTTCAGTAGTTGCTGAATAGCAATCGCTCAAACTGCGTTCATTTGTTGTCCCTTGTCATTTGTCTTGACACTGACTTCGAAATACTACGGGCCTGTATTTTATCCATTATTTGGTTATAGATTAAAATTTTCAATAAATCAAAAAATACTTAAATACAAAACAATTAAATATTTAATAAGGTTTCTAAAAAAGTAAAAATATAATAAGTTTAATAAAATAACCCTGTATTTCCCATTTTTCAATGGGTACAGGGTATAATAAATGAAACTTTAATAAAATAATCATTTACAATAAATTAAATGATATTGATAAATATATTAAATTAAGTTGGTAAAATTGGCATAGTTTTTATTTAAGTAGATCTGGTTTCAGTCAAAAACAAGTGAAACTTTAAGCCGTTCGAGTGCACAATCCGAGTTACTCATCAACTTAAAGCTGCTAACATATGCTGCCATATGTCAGAGCGAACATAAAGTGTATTTATGAGTACACTCATACGGCACTCACGAGCCACCCACTGGTTATGCCTAGCAGCAGCATATGCAATTTAATGCATTTATTATACCTGAGCGGACACAAATAAAATCGTGGTAATGGCGTTTATTTACGATATACGCGAGCTGAATATTAGCTAAGCGAAGGGTGTGGAGAAAGTGATTGTGGTCGGGGTTACCGGTAAGCTCACACTCACACTTACACTCACACTCATACTCACACTCACACTCAGACTCCGCACGCTTCCGGCAAATTTAATTTAAAACGCAAACCCAAAAATTCGCTGAACCTCAATCAGCGGCGTAGTACTTGATGGTCTCCCTTTTGGCCTTCTCAGTCATTGTACGTTATGGCAAGCATTGCATCTAATTGTGTGTATGTGTGTGTGGCACTCTAAATGTGTGTGTGTGTGACTGTATTGGTGTGGGGCAGCCATGCGGCAGTGCATGTGTGTGGCCAGAACTATGATGCTGCAGCCCAAAAGCCAAAAACCCAAGCATAGCCACCAGTGTTGTCAGTTGCTATCGAGAAAAAAAAGCTTTTTCAGTGGGAAGATTACAAAAAAAAAGCTAAACGAAAAATAATGGCTTAAAATTAGTGAAAAAACATCGATCAAAGTAATGACAAGACCCTAAAATTTGTCTTTAAATAAGCATAAATTTTGTAAAATTCAAGAAAAAACTGAATTATTTTTGTGTATAATCAAAATTGCCACTTTCCAAATGCTCTTAAAAAAAAAAAGACAGATCTGGCTGGAAAAAAGCGTATTTGGCAACAATGATACCCACACACACACACACCAACACACGCATACAATTATACCTTTTAGCCCTTGGCCCTTGCTGTAGCAATGACCCGCCTGGTCAGTTAATGCAGTTTGCTGCTGTTGCTGCTACTTTTTACTGCTGCTGGCAAAATAGTTGCTGTTGATGTTGTACCAACAGCAGCAACGTGACAGCAACAAATGCAACAACTGAAGGAAAAGTTTATTTTTTTGATATTTCGTATTTGGTATTTTGTTTTTTATTAGTTTCTTCTTTTTGGCCATGCGTTTTGCGTTTGCCGCTGATTGTTGTGTTGTAAATTGCATTTGCGGTCTACAAAGTGCATTTGCCAGCTGCAACAACCACAACAAGGCCACCATTTTGTTTTGCCCTTTGTGTATTATTCTTGATTTATTTGTTGTAATTTTTTTGTCGGTTTTTTACTTCTCATTTTCATTTAGCTGTTTGTTTCATTTAAATTGCCATTAGGTGCGGCTTTGTACCAACTTTTGTTGCAGTGCATTGCTATTGCTCTCTTTATCTCTCTCTCTCTCTTCCTCTCTCTCTCTCTGTCTGCCTTTGTCTGTGTGTGCTCATTTTAACAACCACAGCATTTGGGTTACCTTTACACACACACAAACAACTGCACATAGTTTCCGGTTTTCCGGTTTCCTCTCTGCATCATGCTTCACCTTTTACTCTTACTCTGTATTTAGACATTTTTGTGCTCAATAATTTCCTATTTTTTGCACTTTTTTCATACCCCGCTTATTTTAAAAATGAACAAAAACTAGGGTATAATTATTTTGTGCAAAAAAACTGGATCAAGATCTAAAAGGCAGTCCTTCTGTATAAGCACGACGAACTCAGAAACTATAAGAGCAAGATTTATCAAATTTGAAATTTAGATTGGTTTTAACCATACGCAGATCATGTTTATTTCAAATTTAGAATGGCACGCCTACTTTGCCCACAAATCAATAAAACCGTATAAAAAACACCATGTTTAACATAGCTATCAGTCGGCTTATAATAACAATAATATTAGATATAAATTAATAATTAATTTATGGAATTATAATACTCTATTCTGCCGTCGAGTGCGTCTGACTGATCGCCTGCATTTGTGCTGTTCGGCTTGTTATTTTAGCCGCATGCACTAAATATTCAACAGTTTTCTTTCTATCTCTGCATCTGCCCGGTTTCCAGTGCTCT
The DNA here is from genome assembly GCA_035045125.1 of Hypselothyrea guttata. Lineage (NCBI taxonomy): Eukaryota > Metazoa > Arthropoda > Insecta > Diptera > Drosophilidae > Hypselothyrea > Hypselothyrea guttata. Next base: position 243,989 of record JAWNNJ010001499.1, read on the forward strand.
CTGGTTGCTGCTCACTTTTAGATGCTTTAATTTTTGTGCTTTTTTGCATTTTTTATTTCTCTTTCAGTTTGGTTTTTTGAATTTTTTTGCGTTTTGTCAGGCCAGCTACTCTGGGTTTGTTTTTAATTAAAACAACAATGTGGCATTCCACTCAGAGCAAACCCTTTACCACACTTAACGCTTAGCCTGATCGGCTAACACCCACACATAGAGCAGCAGAGACAGAGAGAGATAGAGAGAGAGAGAGAGAGAGGGAAACAATGTGTGAGTGAGACACAAGGTAGTATTGTTGTTCTTGCTGTGTTTCACTTTTTGTGCGCGCTTACAATTTCATTTCATTCGTTTTGTGCCTTTTTATACCCTGTGCCCATTTGAAAAATGGGAAAAACAGGGTTAATAACTTTGTCAGAATGTATGTAACAGGCAGAAGGAGGCGTGGCAGACCCCACAAAGTATATATATTCTTGATCAGGGTGACGAGCTGAGTCGATTTAGCGATGTCCGTCTGTCTGTCTGTCTGTCTGTCTGTCTGTCTGTCTGTCCGTCCGGATGAGTGCGTAGATCTCGGAAGGTACAAAAGCTAGAGAAGCCGTTTTGGTTGCTATAGGTAGGTGTATTCAATACGCAGATCAAGTTTATTTCAAATCGTTAATGCCACGCCCCCTTTACGCCCAAAAATCAATAAAACTCCAATTTTTAACACAAAAAGTTGAATAACAATCGTAATATTGAACATAGAAGGTTGTTATTTGGAACATAAGCTCTGTTGTATTATCCTGAAAACTATCCTGAAAAGCGCATTGAAATCGGTTAAGAAACACAGGAGATATAAGCTTCACAATAGTTGAACTTAAAAGTTCAAAAACAAGCGTAATATTGAACATAGAATGTTGTTATTGTTGAATATATACTCTCTTATATCATATTTAACTGTCCTGAAAAGCGCATTGAAATCGGTTAATAAACAAAGGAGATATAAGCGCCGTAATACTGCATGCACACGCCGTTGCAGCTCAGCAGCCTTACGCTTGGAATAGTGTGCGAGCGAAATGGCGATACCAAGCACGCTGCTGGGCAATTGTGCGATTGTGAGAACATTTGAACATACAAAGTTAATCAGCAAGCGTAATATTGAACATACAATGTTGTTATTTTGAACATAAACTCTCTTTTATTATATTTAACTATCTTGAAAAGCGCATTAAAATCGGTTAATAAACACAAAAGATATAAACGAAACCAAGCGCGCCCATAATATTCTTTATAAATAAATAAAATTATCTTTAATATTTAAATTATAAACTGTATTTGCGAGCGCGCAGCGCGAGCTGTGGCACAGGGTATAAGACAGTCGGGCCCGTCCGACTGATCTGCTCCGCCCATTCTGGTTTCTCTGTGTGTATCTCACTCTGGGTTTTGTTCCTGGGTGTTTTGTGTGAAAAGTGATAAGTGAAATATGCTTTTCAGTTTTCAATTTAGCCGTTCAATGCAATTCCAATTGAATATTGCCAATGTAGTGCACAGCAAAGCCCCAACACATCCACACCCACATACACTGTGACAGGTGTAAAGTTTTGTTAGAATATTTCATTCCAATGCCGTTCGCATAATAATAGTCCCACTGTATGCATACATAGAAAAAAGCTATATTGGGAAATAAAAATCAATGTAGTTTCTGGCACCACAGTCCGTCAAAATCGTATACGCACCTGCATTTGCATACAGGGGCCCCGGGCGGGTGCGCAGGAATTCAGTTCGCTGAACTCAAATTACTTGCACTCCCCTCCGTCCCCGTCCGTCCCCTGGGAGCCAATTTAGAATGGGACTCACGTCGCGCCGTGGACACCTCACCAGCACTTGACACTCTTTGTGCTACGACCCGCCCACCTGTCAGTCCAATATTTTTAATGCCTTTGACTTTGCCACTGCAGCGTGCAACGTGCAGTGTGCATGGGTGGCAGGTGGCAGGTGGCAGGTGGGCGTGCTGCAAACATTTGCCAGGTCAACAAAATGTCGACTTGGGACTTAAATGGCACGGCCGCACAGTGGATAGAAGTTGATTTTAATCCTCTTAGAGGTTTGCAAAATAAAATTATGGATATAAGAGCAAACTCTTAATTGCAATTTGTTTACAAATTAACACGCAAAAAATTGCGAAAATGGATAAAAAAAATTAATGCAATCAATTTTAATATAAGCTATACAGTAAATCAATTAAATGAATTTTCAGTATATTTATTATTAATAAAATCCATAAAAAATATCACACAAAATTACAATGAAAGTGAAATAATTAAAAGTTAAAAAAATAACTTTAGATGGAGATCAAATTACTAAAGTTATTTACATAGAATTAAATTTCTTTCATTTTATTTTTATTCCCAGATATCTAAATTTGAAACTTAAATTATATTCTAACTTTAATTCACAATTTTAAATTATATTTATAATTTTCGTTGTAGACATTTAGTTGCCATTATTTAAGTAAACCTATAAATAAACATGACAAAAACTTTGATGGCGATGCATTCAACATTTCAAACTGAACTGTTTTAAATTGCTGTTAATTTACGTAATTATACGAGTTTTAATTGCATTTTAAATTTATTACCTTACTGCTACTGCTTAAGTGAGAGTGGACTCTCACTTTTCCTGCTTTTGCTCCACTGTGCATTGGGAGTTTGGTCGAGGCAGGAGCCCTTGGTGAGGAGCAGAGCAACAGGCACTGAAGTGCACTACACAAACACACACATCCGTTGGCTCACACTTACAATCACACATCACATCACACACACACACACACACAGACGCAGACATAGCATTACTGTTGCCACACAATGAGAATCATAGAAAAATAGTCTGTGCAATTTGGTGCAAGAAAAATGTTTGTGCTGAGGCAAGTCAAGTTAGAGTGGGAGTGTGAGTGTGAGTATGAGTGTGAGTGTGAGTATGAATACGAGTGTAATTGCGAGTGTGAGTCTCAGTGGCTGTCTGGGTTCATGTCTGTAATCGGGTCATAACATTTGCCAGGACATGGCTCATTGGTGTTAATATGAATATGTTGACTTCATAATCAGACACCTGTCGTGCTGGTGCCATAGAAAAATAGTAGTAGGCATTTAGCAAGCATGCACGAAATGAAATTTGTTTTATGTTTTTAATAACAATATTCGACTGAGATATATGAAATTTTTTGTGAAATCAATGAGAAAAACAAACTTGGATGGCGTTTAAAAAACTTCTTTTTGTTTGCATGGGTGAGTCACAAGTGATATCATAATGCTATGAATAATGCAAGGTTTGTGTTATAGGTAACTCCTGCAGTTCGCCTATGGCAGAAGCTATAATGCAGAACCTGATGGTGAAGACCAGTCTCTACTGGGAGGTTGATAGTGCAGCATTACGTTCCTGGAATATCGGCCGTAGACCACAAAAGCAGTGCCTGAAAGTCTTACGTGAGCATGGCCTGGGCTCCGATCATTTTTGTCGGCAGGTGAGATATATGTGATATATCTGCAGATATTTAATTGCTGAAATCTGACTTCTCACAGCTAACAGCGCAGGATTTTTGTCACTTTGACCATATTATTGCCATGAACAATCATGTGCACAAGGAGCTCATGGTTTGGGCTGAGTGTAATCGTGCTCCTTACATCACGAAGGTCGTTACACTGGGCTCCTTTGTGAAAACTGGCAAAACTGTTGATGTGCCCAGCCTTTCGCCTGTAATTATTAATCAATTAATTTAATTAAAGCATAAATTAAAACTTCTCTTTTAGACAAGCAAGCTGAAAGTCTATCGAGCCGCCTACTATCAGATAAAGAAATGCCTCAAACAACTCATACTTAGCCAACAGGTTAGCATTATACGCTATGATCTGCCCAGCACTGATGATGAGGACGAACGCGCCTATGAGATGATGAATCTATCCAGATCCATGGCATCATGTCCCAGTGCTAGATTAAGCCCCAAATTAGAAACACATTATCCCTCAAAGAGCACCATTGAATCGTCCTTGTCCGTTAGCAAATCCCGTGAAAAGACACTTTGCCAGCATTGTCGTGACAAGTTTTTAAAAGCGCTTTAAATGCATGCGCCGGCACTTTTGACCTTCATACTAGTATTAAGAGAATAAATTTCTACATGACTTTTATGCGACAGTTGATTGTTTTACATTTCTTGATTTATCGATTTGCAACTAATTGGGTTTATTATAATTGGGTATATAAGACTCTAGCCTCTTCCAGCCAGCTCTGTTTGTCGGAGTATCTTGAATGTAACCCATCACATCATAGAGGGGCCAAATATGGTGCCAGTGAGGTTTGCCATTACGGGATTTGGGCCCAGATTTGAGGCACAGACTGGAGCTAATGGCTCCGTGCTGGACAATGTGAGTTTATAGCAGAGCTTGGATCAATTTATCTTGTTCTACTTTCCCTTTAGGTGCTGCCGGATATGGCGCACCTGGTCAATCCGTATTGGAGTCGTTTCGCCCCCATGGATGCTACGATGAGCAAAATCCTGGGCATATTCACGCTGTGCATCATGATCATCTCCTGCTGCGGCAATGGCGTCGTCGTCTACATCTTTGGCGGCACCAAATCCCTGCGCACCCCGGCCAATCTGCTGGTGCTGAATCTGGCATTTTCCGACCTTTGCATGATGGCCTCACAGTCGCCCATCATGCTGGTTAACTTTTACTACGAAACCTGGGTATTGGGCCCACTGTGGTGTGACATCTATGCCGTTTGTGGCTCCATGTTTGGCTGTGTGTCCATTTGGTCCATGTGCATGATTGCCTTTGATCGTTATAATGTCATAGTCAAGGGCATCAATGGCACGCCCATGACCATCAAATTGGCCATCATCAAGATACTCTTCATCTGGCTAATGGCCACGTTTTGGACAATTATGCCCTTAATTGGCTGGAGCAGCTATGTGCCCGAGGGTAATCTGACCGCCTGCAGCATTGACTATATGACCAGGCAATGGAATCCACGCTCATATCTGATAACCTATTCCATATTTGTGTATTACGTGCCATTGTTTTTGATCTGTCATTCGTATTGGTTTATAATTGCGGTAAGCTTGGAGTAGATTTTTATGTGTGCTTCTAGTTAAATTTTTATCCCACTTTTCAGGCTGTGGCTGCTCATGAAAAGGCTATGCGTGAGCAGGCCAAGAAAATGAATGTGAAATCTCTGCGGAATTCTGAGGACACCGAAAAGAGTGCCGAGGGAAAACTAGCAAAGGTCTGTGCACTTATTAACCTAGTTTAAAAATGTATAATTTCATGGGGAGTTTTGATGCTAATCATTTTGCAGGTTGCTCTGACCACCATATCGCTATGGTTTATGGCCTGGACTCCCTACCTGGTCATCTGCTATTTTGGTCTCTTCAAAATCGATGGGCTAACACCTCTAACTACCATTTGGGGTGCTGCATTTGCTAAGACGAGCGCAGTCTACAATCCCATTGTCTATGGCATAAGGTAGATAAAGAGCTGAGGGGGAGAATATTATAACTTGAACTCATTTATAGAGAGATGTCATTTTAAAGTTAATATTTATACTCAATTTTCTATTTTAGTCATCCCAAATATCGCTTGGTGCTCAAGGAAAAGGTATAGTATTAGCAACAATTATAAACTTTTTAATTCAAATCCAACTAATTCAAATTATAGTGTCCGTTCTGTGTTTGTGGCAACACAGATGAACCCAAGGCGGATGCACCAGCTTCGGATACGGAAACCACTTCAGAGGCCGAATCTAAGGCCTAAGGCTGAAGTCGAATATAAGCAATTGCCTGCAAAAGGCACAAAAATTCAACAACAAAAAATATTTTAAAATAAAGCAACTATCAGCAAATGATACAAAAATGTAAAAAACATGATAATACTTAAGAGCATTAAAAGTTGTTTAATTGAGTTTGAATTTACATTTCAAAAATTTGCTTAAAACAAAACAAAACTTTGAAAATTCTGTTACACTTTGTTAAAAATAAATTGGGCAAGTTGGCAATGCTTTAAGCATTAGCTGCAATTATATTAAAGATAATTTAACAATTTTTCATTTGGTCTTAAATCCCAAATGGTATTTAATAACAGCAACAGCGGCGTCATGTCAAGGCTGTAGGTTCTGCCCTTGATTTAGCTGCTGCCATTGCCAATTCCCACTTCAGCAACTTGGGCTTGTTTCATCTTCTTCTAAATGTCGCCATTTGCCTTTGACTGTTTCGCTGCGCGTCTAATGATGATAATTACTCTCTGGCACACACACACACACACACGCACACACACACATACCACCTCAGCTCGCAGAGGGTAATGAGCACATGAGGCATTCGCACACACACGCAAACCGAGTCTAATTAGAATACAACAAAGCAAGAGCTAAGCTCAAATTTGCGTGCCCCGTCAGCACATTTTGGCACACAAAACTCTCAGCCGAGTGCTGACTCTAACAATGCCACTTCGACTTGATGGTTTTATCAGCCATATCCGAGGCTACATTAACAATTTTATCAGCAATTTGACAGTATAATAAACAACAGTTATAGCAGATAAAATATAGCTAATAAAATACAGTCACAATTGATTCAATTTGAAAAAAATAAATAAAATATTTCACCTTGAAAATATGTCATTTTTCGGCGTACAAATTTTTGTTTTAAAATCTAATCTGCAAAATTATGCAGAAATAACCAAACATGACATTTGGTAGAAAAATTTAGATTTTATGAATAATATAATGGGGGTATTATCCCTCCTTAAACGATAAAAGTAACGCCTTCTTTTGCGTATTTCTCCCAAAATAATTTACCCATTTTATATATAGCGACAGATATCTTTGCTAAAAAAATGTTTATTAAAATACCAAGGCTTTAAAATATATTTACAGGTTTAATAAGATTTGAAATAAATTTTCAGTTTTTTGAGGAATCTTAGAGCCTCAAACTCTAAATCAAGTTAAATTTATTGAATCTATTGAAGTTTATTTGTTTCAATAGCACATATACTGTTATTAAAATTGCAAACCTATTTAAAAATTCCTTCTACCAAAACAGACCTATACGCGATGCACCCGATTTGGCCCACTCTGCGCCAGCTAATTCGCCCAAGGCGGCCATTGCCATGCCCTTCACAGTGCCGACGCATGTTTTATAGGCCGGAATCTGCTGTACCGTCTTGAGGTTCTGCTCACACATGGCCAGGCCCTGTTTCAGGGTCACCAATACATCTTGAGCCTGTTGACGAGTCTCCTGATTTGCAGGCAGTTTCTCCTCAATGGCCAGGGCCACAGTCTGCTCAGCCTCTGTGCCCAGCTTCAGGGCTTCCGTAATGTTCACATCTTGTGCATTAGCCTGCAATTGCTGTGAAAATAATGGAGTATGTTTTTAATTCCTTTTTTACTGGTTTCTCATACACACTGGGCAGACTAATAGACAGAACACAAGCAACGATGCAGTCAACATGCTCTGGCAGGTGTCAAGCGGCAACTGTTTGTGAAGTTGGTTAGGATGATGGCTATAACCTACTTAATTGGCTCATCCGTTATCTAATAACTTTTATCTTATCGGAGGTGTAAAAAGATATTGTTGCAAGGCGGTAGAGCTAAGCCTCAACCTAATTAAATTCTTTACAGCAACTTTACATAATCGTGTGAAATTCGCATTTACTTATCACTGGGCAACGGAAATGCTACTTAAAATTTTAGATAGCACTTAACACGTTATAATAAACAGTAAAATATGCGAGTAAATACGCATGTGAATCTCAGGTGCGATGTTTAAACAAATCTCGCTGCTTATTTATTAGCGGATGTGAGTCCCATTGTGCTCCAACTGAACTGCGATTAAGGAGGAATGTTATGGAAAGAACTTGAATTTGTTAGTAAGTTGCAGACAATTACAAATATTTAAATAAAAATATTTTAAGTTATCGATTTCTTAATTATTAAATTATTTTATGCTACGCTAGTAGTATCGTAGCGAAACTATCGGTTGCCAACTATCGAAGAACAGTTTGTTGTTAAGTGTTCTACATCAGAACCGTCTGTAAATTGTACTTATATGCCTCTACTTTGTGTTACATCAAAGAATAATTTTCCCATATATCTTGAAAATGTAAAAACAGTTGTTCTTGTTATGCAAAAAAAAAACCCTGACTTAAAATTAGAACCAACTGTAACCACTTGAGAAAGTCGGTTCGCTCATCTAGCATGCGTTCAGCTAATTGTCACACGCATTGCACTATGGGCAAGAACAGCTACAATTTTGATTAAAACTCTTATTCTTTTAGGGAATATCGAAAAACAAAATCTGAATCTTTAAAAAAAAATCAATGTAAATTTAAAACAAATATTATTTAGCACAACTTGAATAAAAAATATCGCATATAGTTTGATATTTTGAGATTTGTTTTACTCACATCACAAGTGTAAACAAACATTGTGAATATATTAGTTTTCCTTTTAATATTTCACTTAATTTCTAACAACACATCACACCCCCTCCAAATGTTGCCCCCTGACCAACGGAAACCGCAAAAAATGCTCTTTGAGGCGCAACTTTGGCATACAAATGCCGCCAACCCAAACGAAATTTACATACAAGCGTTTGCGGAGTATGTGGTTGGTACTTCCCTCCCCACCACGCCCCACCGCCTACCCTGGCGACGTTGTTGTTACAACCAGCATATATTTGGTTAGCAGCAGGCAGCCCGCTTTTGGCCAGGCTTTATTTTGTCCACTTTTTTAAAACGTTTGGAAAATGGCGCAACTTTTGCATTAGCAAATGCCGGAAATAGGCGGCAAATGGGCGTGCCCAGCGTTGCCACAGAACTTGACAAAGCTCTTGATGCCACACCCATCCACACACACACACACACACACACACACACACGCACACACACATACATAAAGGCTGACATATTTGTTGCTGTAATGACAGAAACAACAGCACAAGCAAGTTTCAATCTTGGGGCAAATATTTCAATTAAGTGACAAAACTTTGCACTCGCCTGATCCTTGTAATATGCCTTGTCATCGTTGTGTATGTGTGTCTGTGTGTCTGTGTGTGTGTGTGTGTGAGTGTGTCGGTGTATGTGTGAGCGTATGGGCCAGCGGCTGTTTCAAAAATTTACATTTAATTACATATTTGAATTTGAATTTGAATGTGCTTTTGGGCCGCCAACGAGGCGTATGCGTCATTTGCTACAAGCTGCCTGGTATGATTTCCCTTCTTCCCTCTCTCCCTCTCTCTCTATCCTTGTCCCTTTGTCTCGCTTCCCTTCTGCTTCAGACTTGGTCATTTGTGGCAAATCTTTGGCTCGTTAAGCCGAACAATTTAAGCCGCCTAATGTCAATGGCTTCGCCTTTGCCTGCGCCGGGCCAGCCCACAAAGTTCATGTGCAAAACGACGTGACATCAAATCAAATTGGGCAAAGGCCAACAAAGGATCGGCATTGGGAGGACATGCCCAGAGGGAGCAGGAAACAGGGATAATTGAAACTGCATGCGGCACATGCACATAAATCAACACTGGCACTCATAAACTCATTCGATTGTTGAAATCATGCACTGGAAACAATTCTGACAGGACACACGAGTCAAGGCGAAATTGATGAATGCACCAATAATTTGCCAACTCAATTGCCAAGAAAGACGAGAAAGCACAAACTTTTAGCTCTGCTGCAAAATGGGCATAAATAATGCCCAAACATACAAATATTATGGCTAAAATGCGTCAAGTCCGAGTTATAATTACATGTTTGCAGCTTTGCAATATCGATATTATCGATAAGTTGAAATACAAAATATCGAAAAATTTCGATAATATCGAACATATTTCTTTGATTTTCATCAACATTAGTTATCGAAATCCAAGCCCTATATATCGAAAATATTGAGGTTATCGATAGTAAGGAAACTAACCGAGCATCGATAAATGTTTTTACCAGATTTTTTCTCTCTAGATTTTTTAAAATAAATAAATACTTTTTGAACAAAATGCCAAAAATATTTTATGTTCTAACTGATTAATCGATTATAATCGATAATTTATAAGTCACTTTAACTTTGGATTGCTTTAAAAACTGTTTATTGTGTATCGAATCTATCTATCTTGGTGTATTGCACTTAGTTGAATCGGGTAGACAAAGAGTTAGCCAGAGTCGGATTTAGGCGACGGTAGGAGCGGCCGTGGTAGCTGCCGCAGCAGCCTGACGTGCCTGCCACTCGGTGTCGATGGCCTTCAGCTCGTTCTTGGCCAGCATCAAAGTGGGCTTAACGCAGCGAATCTGCATCCAAGGCAACGTGGCGGTGTTGCAACCAGAAAATCCTTGTTCGGCACTAGCCAGAGCATCCGTCACACGTGTGGCCAAATCAGCTGGGAAATCGGGTTGGCTGAGCAGGGTTTCGGCCTCCTTTTGCAGCACCACGGACTGGAAGAAGACGGTCACGGAGAAACCGCCAAAGGGGGAGGCTGCTGGAGGAGCGGCAGGGGCAGCGGGAGCTGCGGCACCTGGTGCGGCTGCTGGAGGGGATCCGCCGAAGAGTCCATTCAGGTAGGGATTGTAGGCTGCTGCGAAGGGATTGGAGGCAGCGTATGGGCTGAACACCGGACCCTGAAATCAAATATTGTTTCGTTAATATCTTCTGTGTTTATTGGCCGATTTTAACGTGATTTTAATAACAATTAAATATGATACAAAACAGTATATATTCCGAATAACAATTTTCTATGTTCAACATTTCGCTTGTTATTTGAACTTTAACGCATTTACAGGGTATCAAGAAATTGACTTGATTAAGTCCTGTTGAGCTACCAAATTCTAGCGAACTTTACCTGAGCACTAATGCAGGCGATGCTGGCGACAAGTAGAACAATTGCGAATTTCATGTTGAGGCGATTCGATATCGTTTGGTTCTGAGTGGATCTCAGTCGTAGTAGTTCCAAAGAGACTAGTAACTGGGCAGACGGCGGAGTGGGCTTATATACACATAAGAAAGCAAAAAATGTGTTTGTTATCTTGCTCTTTCGAACTGATTTACATGCCTTAATGTTTGTTGATAAAATGTAGTAGCCTAAGAACACAAGATGTTATCTCTACAGATAAAACACGGGAAATAGCAAAAGCTGCCGATTCATGCACCGACGTCAACAATGTGGTGAGCAATCGATGAACAATTTGTTTTTATTCAACAAAATTGCATTTTACAAAGTTGCAAACGCAGAAGATTTAAATTGCGCGCCAAGAAAATGTTATAAAACGAGTTGGCAGCACTGTGCGTGCAGCAAGAAATTACAAATACGACTGTCATTAAAAAAAAAATTAATGAAAAATTTAAATAAAATTAACACACTTTTATTTTTGCAAGTTTTAATTTATTTATTATATTAAAACAACAATTTTAGTTTTAAATTATTAACTATGGCAGCACCTTTAGGTAATGGCGGTTTGAATTTCCTTTTAATGGTCAACAAAACTGGCGGCTATAAATTGTATTTTAATTAGAGGTAAATAAACAAATAAATCTATTAGCTTTGTAAAAAACTCCCAGAGCTGAATTTGTTTTTGTGAAAACAAGCCGAGATAAGTAAATATAAACGTGAACGTTTTCCATTGTTTATTTTGCTTTTATTTACTTTTTCATGGTTGCCACTCAATGAATAACAATCTGGCAGCACTGCAAGTGGCGGGAAAAACAAACGAATTTGAATTATGCGCAGTGCGCAGTCTGGCTCCGCAAATTGAGTGGAAATAATTGCCATTGCATTATTTGCCATTATTTATATTAACGAAAATAATTACAAAGATCATTTTAATTAATTTATTTATTTCTAAAATAAAACTGCTCTGTTATGTGTTTACAATATATGGAAATTCGTTTTAAATTCAAATGTTGCCGTTGCGCGCGCCAAACCAGTTCAATGAACCAGTAGTTCCGTTATGGTTCTACTGAACGGATGTTTAATGAAACGTGACAACTCTGGCGCCAGCTGGCCAGTGTTGCCCAACAGCGCGTTTCAGTGATAAAATTTTTGTACACAGTCAAAATATCGATTTGGCTTGTAAGAGAAAAACGACCCCCGCCTCAGCCCCGCCAACTCAACAGATCCAACGGCAGAGGGAGAAAATATAGTAGTAGTAGCGACAGCAGTCCTTCAAGCATTACGCAGGCAACGCAATCGTCGGACGAAACTCAAACAAATCGAGCAAATCGTGAGAGAAGCCAGCAGATATAGCCAAAGAACGTGCAGCGCAAACAAAACGCAGACGAGTGAAAGTGCTTGAATTGAATCTTGCATCGAATTGTAAAACCAAATCAATTTACGCTGCTTTCAGTTGGCCACAATTTCTTCCAGTAACCAGCGCACATTACCACTACCAACATCAATCAGCGTCAGCCCCCAAAAAAAACACCACAAGAGCACCAGGCGCCCCAGCAGCACCCGCAACACCCCAGCTGCGAAAGCATCCACCCCCCCAAACCGAATCGAAAAGTGCACGCCGCGTAAGTCGTACAAACGTTAAAAATAGAAATAATCAAAAAAACAAAAATACAAAAAAAAAAACAAATTTATAGCGCATAATTTATCAGCGAAATAAATACAAATAATACATAAAAAACAAAAACCAGTAAGCACGCAGCAGTTCAGTCGAGCAGCAGACTACAGTCGGACGCAACCGACAGTGGCAGACCCTGTGTTTTGTGTTGCAATAATTACTACAAAGTAATCTAATCTCCTTTTAACCAAGTTCCGAAAATTGTCTGTTGCATATCTTCGCTGTTTCCAATCGTATCAATGCAAGGCCAAGTTTGTGCTTAATATTGTAGTGATGCTATGGATTTTTGAAAGTGTTGCTAATTTTTTTTATTTAAGAATAAAAATTGTAATTGTCAACGGGAAGGTCACAAAAAAGTTACAAAAAAAATAGTGCAAAAAAGCAAGAAAATAGCGATGGTATTCTTAAGTATGTGCTTTAAATAAAAGGTGTTATGAGCGAAATAATGACAACAGACTTAAGATTTCAATTATTTTATTGAGAATTTTTTAAAATTCACGAAAAAACTGACAAAAAGCATTATTTTTGAAAAAAAAAAAAATCCAGTAAGCCTGGGAGATAATAGAAATCCAAAACAAAAGTTTATCTGCTTCTAGCTCTTATAGTTTGCGAGTTGTAGGTTTTCCTAGAAACGGATAGCCAGACGAACGGACGGACAAACGGTTATATCGACTTCTGATCAAGAGAATATATATACTTTACGGGGTCTGCCACGCCTGGTGCTGTCTGTTATACATATTTGCCACTTGCACTAACCTAATATACCCTCTTTGTATTCCCTCAAAGTGCAGGCTCCAAGAAACACAAATCTGTAGCGCATATTTTAGCGAATGAAATAGAAAACTTCACTGATAAATTGTACAATTAGCAAGTCAACTAACTCCACTAAACCCGTTCACAGCAACCGCGTCGTTGACATCGAGCCACAGACAACAGCAACAGCAACAACAACAATCACAACAACAAGACGAAGAAGATCAACAACAAGTTGCACAACGAGATGGCTTTCGCCGGACTGAAGAAACAGATCAACAAGGCCAATCAGTATGTGACGGAGAAGATGGGCGGTGCGGAGGGCACCAAGCTGGATCTGGACTTTATGGATATGGAGCGAAAGACGGACGTGACCGTCGAGCTGGTGGAGGAGCTGCAGCTGAAGACGAAGGAGTTCCTGCAACCGAATCCGACGGCCAGGGCCAAAATGGCAGCGGTCAAGGGCATATCGAAGCTATCGGGGCAGGCCAAGTCGAATACGTATCCACAGCCGGAGGGCCTGTTGGCCGAATGCATGTTGACTTATGGTAAGAAGCTCGGCGAGGACAACAGCGTGTTTGCGCAGGCGCTCGTCGAGTTTGGCGAGGCGCTGAAACAAATGGCCGACGTCAAGTATTCGCTGGACGACAACATCAAGCAGAACTTTTTGGAGCCACTGCATCATATGCAGACCAAAGACCTCAAGGAGGTGATGCATCATCGCAAGAAGCTGCAGGGCCGGCGTCTCGACTTCGATTGCAAGCGTCGCCGGCAGGCCAAGGACGATGAGATTCGTGGTGCCGAGGATAAGTTTGCAGAATCGCTGCAATTGGCCCAGATTGGCATGTTCAATCTGCTTGAGAACGATACGGAGCATGTGTCACAATTGGTCACTTTTGCCGAGGCACTTTACGATTTTCATTCGCAGTGCGCGGACGTGCTACGTGGCCTGCAGGAGACGCTGCAGGAGAAGCGGGGAGAGGCCGAGAGCCGGCCACGCAATGAATTCGTGCCCAAGACGCTGCTCGATCTGAACTTGGACGGCGGTGGCGGCGGCCTCAATGATGACGGCACGCCGTCCCACATTAGCTCGAGCGCCTCGCCGTTGCCCTCGCCGATGCGCTCGCCAGCCAAGTCAACAATGATGGCGGTAACGCCATCGCGTCAGCAGCAGCCATGCTGCCAGGCCCTCTACGACTTCGATCCGGAGAATCCCGGCGAGCTGGGCTTCAAGGAGAACGACATCATCACGCTGCTCAATCGCGTCGACGACAACTGGTATGAGGGTTCCGTCAACGGACGAACCGGTTACTTCCCGCAGTCGTATGTCCAGGTTCAGGTACCGCTGCCCAATGGCAACTAAATCGCCATACCGAAAGATCGTAAGATCGGAAGGTCGCAAGATCGGAGAATCGGATGAATCGGAACAAAAAGATTAGCATGCATAACAATAATAATATTAATCGTAATATGAATATTGCAACTGAATGTTGGTTTCGTTTCGGATTGAATTGAATGCGGTTAGAGTTACGGTTACGAATATCATTATGATTATGATTACGGTTACGATTACGATTACGGTTACGATTACGGCAGTTAGCTAGCACAGCACACATTCAAACGTGGCCATAAAACATAAAGAATATAGCATCAAGCATCAAGCATCATGCAAGATGGAAGCGTAGGCAATTTTAGCAGTTGGCAACACAATAACTAACTAATTAATAACAATTACAATTACAATTAAATGAAACCAATTAATTAATTCTACTGCTAACTAAATTTATAATACAAAACAAAACAAAACAAAAACAAAACTCGTTCAATGCAATTAGCTAACATTTTCGATGCGTTTCCAATTCAAATTTTGAATTCTCTGCAAATTCTATTCTTACTTTGTATTCAATTCTTTGCGATTCCAATTCAGATTCCAATTTAAATATGCAAAATGTATTATTATTAACGCAGAACTTGGCAAGCAGTCAAAGCGAAAACAAAAAATGAAAACTTAAAATATATTTATTAGCTAGTTAACACACAAAAATGTTTAATACCAAAATATGTTTGCGATTTTCCTCATGCTCCGCTTTTCCCACTCATTAAATCATTGCGCTCTCTATGCAAGCTCTTGCCCGACAAAGCCTCAAGCTACCTAAATCATAATACCTAATATACCTAATATACCTATTACCTATACCTATACCTATGCCTATACCAACATATATTCATATTGTATATCCTAAACTGATATTTGTGCAAAAACAATACTCTCTACCCACACACTCTAGATTCCCCTTTAACTAGCGAGAAAGGAAAACGAAAATGAAAATGAAAATTAAAATTATACAAATTATACAATTAAATGCAAAACTAATGAAAAACTGTCTTAATGTTCGTTGCAAAATTTCAAAACAATTATTGTATATTCAAGGAGAACATAATAACAATTTGTATCCTACTTTTTTGCTCCTTTTTATGTGTGTTGTTTTTTGTTATTTATATACATAACTATTATATAAATCATATATATATATATATATATATATTTAAATATATATATATAGAGAAAGAAATAAATATAGATATATTTATTAAGCATATTATCTACATGTATATTTATTATTATGTATTTATTACAACCTATACCGAAAGAACAAATCATAATATGATACTGTATTAACATAATAATAATAACGATGATAATGATAATAATAATAACGTAACGAAACGGAATCCTCCTAAGCAGAAACCGCAAGTTGAATGCATCAATAATTACTGATATTAACTAAACGTTTGATAATAACTATGTATAAAACATAAGCGACAACTCAAAACCAGTCAAGTCAAGTCAAGTCACGAAGCATAGTGAGATCTAATGAGAAGATGGAAATTACTAACCAAAAGCAAAAGAAAAACCAAGAAGCATATGAGTTTACTAACAGTAAAAGCCTAGAAGTCTAGCAGCCTAGAAGCCTAGTTGTTTAATATACCCCAAAAAACTATTGTATGTATCCGTATGCGTATCTGTATCTGTATCTGCTGCATGTATGTATATACGAGTATAAGCAAAAGTATACACAATTATCCATGTATTTAAATTAGTTAATGAGCAGCATTAAATTCTAGTTAACGACACTTTGCCAAATCATTTCCAGGCTAAAGGCGAAATTCGTTTGCTTGTCGAGATAGAAGGGCAAAAGTAAAACAATAATAATTGTAATAATGCATTTGTGTGGTGGAGACAGAGAGCTAAAGTAATGAATGATACAACATAATATTAAATATACCCCCCCTAAATACAAACAATTAAGAATTATGATAACAAACCAATTAACTGAAACCCCAAAAATTGAATACATTTAATTTTCAATGTGTCTTTCGTTCAAAATCATAAAAAAAAAGCAAACAAAAAGAAAAAAAAAACCCAAAATGTGTTTTGTTATTTCCCTGTTGACCTTAAAGCAGCCCAACATAAAGCCTCGCATCCCCTTGTCCGCCCAACCTACCCCCAACAAGTTGGCCTTGGCCCAGACCCAAGCTGCCTCAAGTCCGAGGTCTGTGTATGTTGCGTAACATTGATTCGGATGCTGCTCGGCGCCAACAAAATGCCAATAAAAAATGCAAAAAAAAACTCAGCCAGCATTGAAAGTTTCGATTTTCCACAAAAGCACAATGGGACAGACCAAAGGAAATATGTACTTAACTTGCCCCCCCCACTGCAACCCCCTCACAAAGAGATGCCCCACTTGGCCTGACATTGAAACGTGACGCAACCATTTCCAACCCGCACCCGCCCTTCTCGGTTCCAGCAGCATCGCATCATCTGTTGAGGTCATGCTGTCATTTCCGAGGATTTCCTCAGCACTCGTGGGCGAGTCCGTCTCAAGGGGCTGCGTCTAATAATAATTGTTGGCATTCGACTAGTTTCGTTTGTGCCACAAGAAGTGACATCATGTGAGGGCAGGTTTGTGACCATAGGTCACGTAATCCCAGCTAGTTAGGGGCAGGCAACACAATGGCCTGATGTTGCACCCTCAGAAGCTGGGAAGAATAATATTTGATGTTTGCTTTTTGCGGCCAAGGCAGATTAATGTGATTTTTATTCAAAAAGTTTCCAACATATTGTAACAGATATGCAAATTTCTTGACTGTTATCCAATAGATCTTTAAATTGTAGCTCGTAGACGAAAAGAATTTAGAATTGAGCACAAAGCAAAACTGCAGAACACTCCAAATTGTTTATTGAATAACTTTTGTGTTTATTAAACGATTTTAATAAAGTTTTTAGCATAAATGCATTAAGTGTCAAAGTATATATTAATGTCAAGTGTGCAACAAATATATTACAAATCGTTTTGTTTTACGGCTTTTATTAATTTGTGGGCGTATCAGGCGGAGTATATAAAACTTAAAATAATTTGCAGCTGTTCATGATACAGAATTATCCACACAACAATTTTAATACTCTTAACTTTTCAAATTTGGGAAATTTGTAAGTTTATAGTTCAATCTAAATCTTCAGAAAAGGTATTCTTTATTCCATCGAAAAAAGTTATTCCTGTGTAAATGATCTTGTTTTCTTCTGTGAAATCCTACATCAAAGGGTGTTAAATATTTATTGAAAAATTGAATGTGATTGTTAAATACGACTCTACTCTTTCAACAGTTTATACTTATGTTATAGCTTATCAATTTTGACTTAAAATACACATGCAATGATTCATATAAAGCACAATGTGACCTGTTCTTATCAAACACTTGAAATTGGTTTCTATTTCGATTAAGTAGTGAATAATTGATCTTAGCTGAATGCCTAGATAAGGTAAATGCCGTGAATGCTTAAGGAAATGTTTTTATAGCAGCACGTACTCCTCGTATTGTGTCAGCACCCTACGTTTGGGTGCTTGTAGGGCCTCATGGCCCAAGGTCAGGCAGACGGGATCCTGCTTGAACACGCCCTGTGCCTGGAGCACGGCGTGAGGAGCACAACGCCAGGGATCCTCCGTGGCCACCTGCCACTTGAAGAGCTTCTGTTGTAGCTGCTTTAGGGTTGAGCTGTACTTGGGTTTATCCGCTAGATTAAAGCGTTCTAGAGCGTCCGCCTTGATGTCGTAGAGCTCCCATTCGGGACGCTGATAATACTGCTGGAGGGTGCGATACCAGGGCAGCGGCTGCTTGCTGAGGGTGGCGTTGAGGATCTGCTGGAATGTGGGCGATGTGTAGAAGTCCTGATCAATGGGAAAGTCTGCCCAGTAGTTGAGATTGTGTATGAGCTTGTAGCGTCGGTTGCGCACCATGCGCATCGGATAGGCCATGGTGACCTCATGATAGCTCTGGCTGCCAAAGATCGCATCGCTCTCCTGCGGCTCCGGCTCCTGCTGCAACACCGGCAGCAGCGACTGGCCACTGATGCGAGTGCCATTCGGTGGCGGCAGCTGCAGGGCATCCAGCACAGTGGGATAAATATCCAACAAACTGATCATGGCAGCGCTTGTCTCATGTCGACGCGCGCTGGGCTGAGGCGAGCTGACAATCAGCGGAGAGCGTATGCCATGCTCGTAGAGATTGGTGCGTCCACCCGGGAAGGGAGGTCCATTATCGGAAGTGTAGATGATTAGAGTGTTCTCGGAGAGACCCGCTGCCTGTAGTTCTTTCAGCACCAAACCAACGCCCTGATCCAGTCGGGAGATGGTCATATACTGAGCAGCCAGCTCCTGGCGCACCACATCCGTGTCGGGCAGCCAGGCGGGCACTTGCAGATTGCGCCAGTCGTAGTAGATGGGCTTCCAGTCGGGTATGCTGCCCATGTCCTGCTCCCCGCTGCCCCAGCGCTCGCAGAACTCGCCAAACTGCGGCGTTATGTGTCCACAGCGATGCGGATCATGGAATCCAACCATCAAAAAGAACGGCTTAGACTGCTGCTTGGCCTGCGCCAAAAACTCCCTGGTGTACTGCTTGATCTTGGTGATGTTGCGTCCAATCTGATTGATGCTATGCTGCTCCTCGGTCTGCTCAAAGTCAAAGTGAAAATTGGCAGCAGCGCCCACATGTTTCTTGCCAATTATGCCGCTCAAGATGCCCCCCTTGCCCAGCGCCCGCAGCACATTGGGCAAGGAGCTCACCTCCGGCAGCACATTGAAGTTGTGCACCCCCTGATGCAGTCCGTACATGCCACTGGCATGGCTCGCCTGCCCCGTCAACAGCTGGGCCCGACTGGGACTGCAGCTGCTGACTGAAGTAAAAGCGTTATTGAAGATCAGGCCATTGCGTGCCAACGCGTCCAAATTGGGCGTCTGGCAGTACTTGTTGAGATAGGCGCCCATCTCGAAGCCCGCGTCGTCCGCCAGCAACAACAACACATTCTGCGGCATCTGGCCACAGTGAACACTGCCCAGCAGCAGCAGCAACAGCAGCTGCAACGTTGCCAGCAACATTTTCCAAGTCATCGCGATAAATGCAACACTCTGTGGCAAAGTCAATCCGTTCACTCAGGCTGCCCGAGTCCAACTGATCCACAAACCCCTTGACTTTTACTTAGAGCTCAGTTTTGCGCTCATTCAATTCCAATTCGTTCCATTCCAATTCCAGTTTTAATCTCTCTCGCAGCAAGAGCTCAGGCCTTCCCAGCTCCCCGCCGCAATGAATAGAAATTTATTTGTACAGTAAAGTCTCGATAAATTGTACCCCGATTAATTGAAAAATTCAATAATTCGCAAAAATGTTGATGTTATAACTTCGAAATTCGAAAAATAACCAAGAATATTTAAATCTGTAAAGAATATTTAAACTCACTATAATTGTTTTAGAAAGCAATCTTTATATTTTTTTTATATTAATTTTTTTATAATAAATTAAAATATATTATTGGGGTGATATTGAAATTTGAAAAACTTTTAATTTTCTAAACCATAAATTTATGAATATTTGATCCATTATTAATGATTAAAAATTTAAGTTACTTTAGGTATAACAGCGTAATTTTTTGGAGAGTTCATATTGATAAAAAATGTGATCCGTGCCATTTCGCATTATCGAAAGTCTACTGTAATTGCGTGTTATATACATACATATGACTGTTTTTGTGTTTATTTGTGGTTTGCTACATTCACTTTGAACTGGCTTTCTTTTGAAGCCGGCTTGCCTCATTACTTAATTTGTTGTTGATTCCAATTCCATTTTAAAATGGTTAGCTATTGTTTTATCTACATTACACTCACAACTTGGTTTTAGATAATCCATTAATTTACTTAGATTAAACTCACACTTCTTTGTTTAATAAATTAGAAATTACTTTCAATTTAATTCAATTAATTTATTTTCCTCTTCATACAAAGAAATTAAATCATACAATTATTTAATAAACATAATAGTTATAGTTAGTTTATTTGTAAACACTAAAAACACAAAAAATTACAAGAATTTATTTTCATAATTTATTTTATCTTAAATGTCAATTTAGTAAAGCTAAGTTTCTCTTGATTTTATTTTAATTTAATTCAGAACACTTCATTAAATATGTTGTAAAAAATGACAGAACATATTTGCTTGAATTTATCGCAAATGTTAATTTAGCAAAACTTGAATTTCTGTTCATACACGTAGATATAAATATGTATATGTATATACTTATAATGAAATATATACATAAGTAACTCACATAAAATGAATGAATGTAATTAGCATCAATGTGTTTTATTTCGTTGGCGGGCGATTCACACATTTGAAGAAATTCAGTATAATTTGCGCAGTTTGCTGTTTGCTTTGCTTTCTATGTCATCCATCCAGCAAGCAAACCTTGAACTTCTATATTTAGATAATAAGGTTTCTTTGGCAAATCAAGCAATTTACGTAGATAATATATACTTGTACTTGTAACTATAATAATATACAGAGACAAATCTTTCTAGAACGTTTCTGCAATGTTGCCAGCAACACACACGGGGATGCACACGAAACAAACAAATGTGTAGCAACATGTTGCTGTTGCTGGCAACATGTTCGATGCTCAGCAGCTGTTGTAATGCGTAGCAATTGTTGCATCAGCCAAACCGGCAGCTGAGTGAGAGAGTGAGCGAGAGAGAGCGCAGGAGGAAATGAGAGCGCGACTCTCATTCATGCTGTATGCCAAATGTTGTTGCTGCATGCACTCTACAGTGTTTATAGAGGGCATGCACGGTTGCTTATAGACAATGTTGCCAGAAATAGCTAGATTTTCAATATAAAATATCTGAAATAAATAGCTTAAATTAAATATAAAATTATAATTAAAATGCCTTATTATAATTTAAAAAAATACAATATTGAAATAAATTTTATATTTTTATAAAAAAAACTTTTGATAAGCTTTAAAATATTATGAAAACCGCTAAATGTGCAACGCTGTTTATATACGTAAAACAATTTTATAGCTTATGCTTATCGCTGGACTGATAAGTGCTATAATGATTTTGTAAAGCTTGTTGTTGATTTACTGAGCACATTAGTTTTATCTGCATAGACTGAGCGCTATTTATAAATTAATAAATACAGTAGAATCCGGTTATAACGACGCCGCTTATAGCGTCCGTCCGGTTATTGCGACGAAAACTCGATGGTTTGGTTGGTCCCCATACAAACTTATATGAAACGGCCTCCGCTTATAACGACTCCGCTTTTAGCGACAAACCGCTTATAACGACGAGATTTTTCAATTTCAATTCAATTTTCATTTCAATTCAACCGGATATTGCGACGTGCCGAACAAAAAAAAAACTTTAAAGAGGAAAATTTGATTTCTTTAACAATGCTAAAAGAAGCAAACAAAATCATGGATTTTGTGTTTTTTCAATACGAAAAAGAAACAATATCATGGATTTTGTCTTCCGGATATAACGACGTCGGTCCCTTGAAAGTCGCTATAACCGGATTCTACTGTATTAAATTTTTTGTTTTGATTAAAAAATTAATTTGTTTTATTTTAAAACCTATTACGAACATGGCATCCATAATATACAAAAAAAAATTTTTTTTTGCTCCTTTCGGATAGTGCGTCTGCCGGATATAACGACGTAAAATCGTCGGTCCCTTGAATGTCGCTATAACCGGATTCTACTGTATATTGTATATGCATACAAGGTGTTCCATCTTTTAAATCGGTGATTCAACATTCTTTAGAGCTTTTTGCTTGATATTGTTTTAAAATTTTAATAAATTGAAATAAATTAACATTCCTAATGAAATCGCTCGTCTATTTTTTAGGATATTCTATGTTTAAAACCAACATAGAAAATATCACCCTGTATATAAGAGCTTACGCATATTTGACTCAAATTTTGCAATTGCAGAATGACGCTGCGATAATTTTGAAAGCTTTTGAGGCGCGAATAATTATTTGTTTTTTAACTGCAGGCTTATCTACAAAATAATTAAACAGATTTACATTTACAGCGGATCTGGTAGTCGTTGTGGCTTAACCATAATATATAGAAGACGTTTAAGCATAAAATAGAAATCTTTTTGGGGGCACGGCAACTGTGTGAGAGCAGCAGAAAGAGATAGAGAGAGAGAGAGAGAGAGAGAGAGAGAAATCAAGCTTAGGATTATGATTCGACGTAAGCAACATGCGTTTATCAGCAACAACGATGGTTGCTGACGTAAAGGGAACGCCGACGTCAGCGCCGACGTCGACGTCGACGCCGACAGTCCAGTGACTGGTTGAAGCGATTCACATCCGCTAGTAACAAAACTTTGTCCGTCGTGAATAGAGCAAAATTTTTGATATCGTATCGCAAAGCGCAAAATACAAATTAAAAAGCTTTACTTCTAACGCAAAAAGCTGTGCAAATTTACGTGGAATTTGTGAAATAACGTAAAAGTGTTACGTACACTGTGCAAAACATAGAAATCAGCTGTTTTCAAACTTATTTACGGTTACGTTCTTAATGGCATCGTCAGCTGAACATCGTTACAAAGATTTCTTATTCATAGAACAATAATTTCTATTTGCTATCGTGTTAATAAGTGATAAGGAAAATAAGTGATAAGAGCTTTAAACAGATTTGCGATCGACGCAATTTCTCAATTATAAACTAATTACATTCGCTTCGTATCTGAGATACAAGTATCTAGATACATTCGGTGATAACCAAAGCACAAATTTTAACCGCTATAAACATTTTTATAGACGCGCTGAGCTTATCGGTTGAACGTCTATTATCTATTATGTTCTGCGTTTCCCCTGTTGCAACAACAGCAATAACAACAACAACAACAATCGCTAAGAGACCTGCGCGGGTGGCCAAGAATCCGTTCACGCGAAGCTTCAACGTCATGCAACATTCGCCTGCCGTTGTCTACATGTGTGTGCAACATTCTCAGCAGCGAGTTCCCCTACAAAACCATTACATGTGTATGCGTATGCGTGGCTGGCATAGCAACAATAACAATTACAACAATTCCAATTACCGCTATCTAACGCTAACGGGTTCCAAGTGCACCTCCAAGACCCTATCTAAGCGCTCCTCTAAGGGGCTACGCGGGAAGCGGGACACGATTATTCGCGGCAACATTTGTTGCCACCACTTTCGTTTTTGAGCCCACAGCTGGCCATAGATAATTCTATCGAAACCGTCTCGAATATATAATCAAGTCATAGTGGAGAAGAGAATAAAGGAATCTGCAACATTACGGGGCAACTTGCTAGCCAAACGCGGCTGCAGCAGAATGGGCGGTAAGTTCAATTCAAACACAAGCGCCACCTGTTGGCCATTCACATCATTCCGTCTCAGATAGTACACGTGTACACAGGGCCGGATTTTCCACCATGCATTCAAGGCCCCTCGATTGTAAGGGCCCCCAAAATTTGTCACAAATTGTTTTTATTATTATTATATTAAAATATTTTAAAAATGGAAAATTTTAAACAAATTTAGATTTTTTTCGCAATATTATTAACATTTAAATTTCGCAAAATTTTGTGAAAATTATGTACATAGCCCAAAGGAAGCCTTATAGAGTAAAAAAATCGCCCCCTGTAGAACATCTAATCTTGAATGTGATAGTATAATATATTATACTATCATATAGCGTGCCAAGCATTTAAAAAATATTGCCCTTCACCTTCACAGCTTTTATACACTTCAATAGACGAGCATATCAAATTTAAAAATCAGTTGGTTTATCAAAATTGAAGATTAAGCTCAAGACATAAGCATATTGATAAGATTTAAAATATATTAATAACCATATTTTTTTAATTTTCAATGGGTACAGGGTATAAAAATCATTTATTAAATCTAAGAAAAAATTCGTTAAAACCTCAAATTGTAAACAGAATTAAAAACATTATAAAATATTTTTACTCCTCCTTGCATTGAATTAAAATTTTATAGATTAAGAATTTTTTATTGCCCTAATTAATTAGACCCTTTACTTTAAAAAAGTAAAACGGGTCTATTAACTTAGTGCAAAGAGGAAATGTGTGTAACACCCAGAAGGAGGCGTGGCAGACCCCACAAAGTATATATATTCTTGATCAGGACGACAAGCCGAGTCGATATAGCCATGTCCGTCTGTCCGTCTGTCTGTCTGTCTGTCTGTCTGTCTGTCTGTCTGTCTGTCCGTCTGTCTGTCCGTCTGTATGAACACCTAGATCTCAGCAACTATAAGAGCTAGAGACACCATATTCGGGATTTAGGTTCCCCTATTCAGTAAGCAGCACGAGTTTGTTTTAGATTTTGGATACCTCCCCCCCTTCCCCCGTAAACCGCAAAAAGCTGCTGTACCCACAGTTTTAAAGCTATTGATTTGTAATTTGGTATTTAACTAGTTTATGACATTCTCTATCGACGCTGTAAATTTTGTTTTGATCGGATAAGAAACAGCTAACATATGCCACAGACAATTTGCCGCACTAGGCAGAGGGGGGGTGGTGTGCCTTGCGTACGCGGGTAGCTTAGTGTGTGTGCGTCTGATTGTGTTTGTATGTACATATACTCAAAGTAAAGGGTCTCGTACGGTCGGTTACGTCCGACTGTAGCCTCCGTCCCACTGATCTGCCCCGTCCATATATTTTTGTTATTAAGTTCCATTAATCAGAAAGTCGTCATTCCTTGATTTAAGCTTCAAAAAAGCTTCCTAAATAATACATCTGTACATAGATAAAGTTGGGTCTGCTCAATTAACACATAGAAATGTACATATGTACATATATACATATATATTTATATATCTGAGCACTATCATGCATAATCTATTACGTGAAAGTTTTCCATTGACGTGGCCCTTGGCACAGAAAACTTGCCCCATCATCGTGTGCTTGCTTATTTGTATGCCAAATTCAGCAACAAGTTTTGCCCATTGCCAATAATTATCTACTTCAGCTGGTTTCTGGCCAAAAACAGATCTCGTGCCAGTCTGTGATCGTTGCCAAAATACAAACAAAAAATCCCCCAAATTACAGCTAAACATTCATCAATTCGAACATACAAATATATACAACATACATACATATGTATTTATATAGCTATTTGAAGCAACAAATTTCCTAGAATTCTGCGCACCTTTTTTAGCAGAACTGATAATTAAGTTCTATTTGCTTGGTAAAGCTCTTGGCCGCCCAACACCCTGCGCTACCCTAACCTTACCCTCTAGCGAGCCATTACAATTATCACACGACAGTGAAAGCTTTCGAATTGGTTTTTGCGTTGGCAGCATGACTCATGTGTTTTTTTCAAGAGATTAGCATTTGTTATTGTACGAGTTGAAAGCTCTGCCGGTTGAGTAAACGACCGGCGAAGCTTTTATCTACACATCGACAGACCTGCACGCGACTCACGCACACAGCGCCAACAGCTGCTGACTAATCGTGACGCGAGCTTTTCATTCAAGAGCGAGCTTTTGCAAACGCAACAGACGACACAAAAACAAAAACAAACAACAGCAGATGGCATGTCAAGTGCATAACGTCTTTTTGAATATTTGCAGAGCAGAATTTCTGTATGTATGTAATATGTACAAATTTCTTGGAGCATTTGCTGCTTCCACATACATATGCACAGAAATATACATCCATACATACATGTTAGTAATTCTCTATATATTAAATAGATACATATAC